>JBAMCF010000662.1:0-30964 GCA_037075285.1 Drosophila lutescens
AATTCTCTGTAGTTTATACTAGAGCCCTGCACAAGCAACCTGACTTGTTTGTCAAACCCAACTGACCTACTTGAAACCCATTTGACCTGGGTCGTTTGGGTAAATGGGTAAATTTTTACCCAAACCCAAATACCCAAAACAAAAACAGGTCAAGTAGGTCAGGTCAAAAAATATTATAGGTGAGGTCGGTTCGGGTTGGGTTTCAAGTAACCCTTTCTACTTCAGTTCTATTAAATTTGCATATTGAATCGAAATATTTGTACGTTCAGTGAGCAGCAACTTAGAAAAATGGAGGAATCCACAAGTGTAAGTATTCCACGGTATTTATGCACATACGTGTCGTAATTTTTATGGATAAATGTAGGACTCAAGTGCTTCTTCTGGCGACAAACGGATAGACGAATTTACTTTGATAAGTAATAAGATAAGATCCGGACAGTACTTGATGAGTAAGAAGCGCGGACGAAGTAATGTGTGGAATATTTTTGCAAGTATTATAAATGAAAAGGACGAAATCGTTAAAAATTTAGTAGCTTGCAAAAAGTGCTACAAAGTCCAATCCGCCTCTCACGGTACGTCTAACCTAAAGCGTCACAAATGCTACACTGCATCGGAAAAAGAACGAGATGCTAATACTGTTCATCTGAATCGTGATAGTAAGCAACGACTGACCAAAATAGCAACGGAGTGGACAATAAGAAATTGTAGACCATTCCAAATAGCTGATGAAGGCTTTGAAAAATTTGCAGACTTCCTAATCCATTTAGGAGCAAATTATGGAGATGGGTTGAAAGCGAAACAAGTTCTTCCTCACCCAACCACAATATCGAGGAATGTGTCCGACCTGTATAAAGCAGAATTTTCTAGGGTCAAAATCGAAATCCAATCTATTCGAAGCAATAATATGGCTTATAGCGTCACCACTGATGCTTGGACAGAAAATTTATTATATTCGTGATGCTAGCTTTATAAGCAGGGTTCTTGGAATTGAGTCAATGGATGCTGACCCATCAACCGGTATGAAATTAACATTATTTAAGTTTACAAAATAACAATTATTTATTTTATGTGCTAACTTAAAAAAACGTGTTCAAAACTGTTTGAAAGAGTTTGGATGTAATTTGGAAGTCGACGATCCCATAATCGTAACCGATTGTGGCGCGAACATGATAGCTGCATATAAAAACCACTCCCATATCCATTGTGTCAATCATCTTTTGAACAGCGTGATAGAAAAAACATTTAAGAATGTGCCGGAGCTAGCAGCAATATCGGATTCGTGCAATAAGCTGGTCAAATTTTTTAAGAAATCGGGAGAAAATTCCAAGATGGAAAATTCGCTAAAAGGATTTTGTCCAACTCGTTGGAATACCATTTTCTATACGATGCGATCTATAGAGCTTGAATGGAGTGAGATCAATACAATTTTGATTACGAAGAAGCAGGAGTCACGTTTAAATGATTTAAACTTAAGGAATTTAAAGGAAGTGACAAAGTTGCTGGCCGTCTAAGGAGTTGAAAGGAGATTATTACCCCACTTTACATTTGGTTATCCCACATCTCCAAAATTTAAAAAAGAAGTGTATTTTTAGCGAAATGGATTCAGACCTTCTATCCAAATTTAAAAATTCTCTTACCCATCATCTAGTCAGTATTGTAGATCCATTTATAACACATTTTCACAAATTAGTGGTATTTTTGTTTCCTCCTGCCAACAAACTAATATTAATTGATTTTGACGAAAGGCAAAGCATTATGGAAGACTGCAAACTGTACATCAACAAAAAGTGCTTGGGTAACCCCGAAACCCAACTGACCTACTTGCAACCCATTTGACCTGGGTAGTTTGGGTGTGGGTAAATGGGTAACATTTTACCCAAACCGAAATGACCTGAAAATGTTGGGGTCAGGTTGGAAGAAGGAAAGCTAGCTTTGGCCAGCCGAAGCTTATATACCCTTGAAGATAAAAGAAATACATTTTTAAGTTGTCAAAAATCAAAACGCCTAATTCCTGCAAAGTTACAATGGATTTTCTTATATTTGTTTGATTATTCGTATGGGAGCCTTAAGATATAGTGGTCCGATCCAGCTTGCTCCGACATATGTACTACCTGCAATAGAAAGAATACCAATCCTCTAGCTTTTATAGTTTCCGAGATCTCAGCGTTCATACGGACGGACAGACGGACAGACAGACAGACGGACATGGCTATATCGACTCGGCTAGTGACCCTGATCAAGAATATATATACTTTATAGGGTCGGAAACGCTTCCTTCTAGCTGTTACATACGTTTGCACGAATACAATATACCCTTTTACTCTACGAGTAACGGGTATAAAAAGCCTGACTTACTTGAACTGTTTTTGATGACAGACCGAACTACTTGACCTGAAATTTGGTTCGGGTACCCAAATAACTCATTTTGTATACCCATGCAGGGCTCTAGTTTGTACTTCCTTGTGAAGGAAACGATAACTGTTTTTGCGGGATTTAGGTTTAGTCCGACCTCCCTGCACCAGTCCAGCGTTGTCTAGAGTCCGAGTTGAGCGATGTCACAGAGTGTCTCTTCAAATTTTCCCCTGGCTATTACAACAATGTCATCGGAATATCCCTGACAGTGAATCCCCTTTTCAGCAAGTTTGCTGAGAAGATCGTCTACCACCAAACTCCATAGCAAAGGGGAAAGTACCCCTCCTTGCAGACAGCCTCTGCTAGTTGCAATTGTCATGTTATCTGAGACCATTGTCCATGTTGCTTATCTGGATTCAAGTAGGTTACCAATCCATTTACTCTATGTTCCTTCTGGACAGGGCAGCTCGCATCGCATCATGTGATGTGTTGTCGAAGGCTCCCTCTTTGTCTTGGAAAGCACAAATAGCTAATTTTTGCTGTCACCCCCTCTAGGGTGCGGCATAGTGGATAAAGTGCCGTGCCTGTTGAACGGCCTGTTCTGTATGTATGTTCCATGTGTTGCAGCAAACAGTCTCTGAAAGCTGTTCTCCTAATATTGTGTCTACCAGTTTTTCCAATGTTTTAAGCCAAAAAGAACTTTAGCCAATAGGTCTGAAGAACTTTGAGATGGTCTTCCCGGTCTTGGGGATGAAGACCACCCTAGCGCTGCACCATGCACTTGGGATATAGCCAAGGGCTAGGCTGCTTACCATTAGTAATCTTAAGAGTGTTAGGAGTAGCTCCTGCCCATGCTGTAAAAGGGATGGAGAGATCTTATCTAATCCAGATGACTTAAATGGTTGGAAGGTTCCGATAGCACATTTAAGTTTCTCGGGCGTGACTATAGACTTGGCTGTCGCCCAGTCACTTGCTACTGTCCTAGGGGTTCTATGATAATCACGCATAATGTTTCCCGTAATGGGAGTACTCCCGGGAAATGCGTCTCAAACAGAAGTTCTAATTTCTCCCGACCCGTGGAAGTAAAGAAGTTGTTACCTTTTTTCAGGGCTAAATTACTATGCGTTGCACTTTTAGCCATTGCCCTGTGCAGTCTCGCGCTCTAGTTGACGTTACTTATTGCCTCACAGAAGTCCCTGTTGTTCTTCCGTTTGGCTTTGATTTTTTGCTTTAGTTCAGTACAGTTCCCAGTTACCTTCAGTTTTTGGTTTGTTGAAGAGCCTTCGAGTTGTTACTCGTAGCCGTTCCAGATTGGTATTCCACCACGGTGCGTCTGTTTCCCGTTTTTTTCTGCCTAGAGGACAGCTGTCTTCAAAGGCATTCACTATTTCGTGTCCTAGGCTATCTATTGCTATACCTAGTTCCAAGAGATGTCTAGGGTATCCTGACGGTTCGTTGGAAAGATTTTGCACTAGAGTCGACCTGAATTTATCACAGTTGGTTTTTCTGGGATTTCTTTTAGGGTTGTATCTTTTTGTATTGAAGACTACCTCAAACATAATTGTCCTGTGCGCCCATGAATGCAAAGGTGTTTTGGAATTCTCGTCTATTTCCCAGTATAATCGGCGTATCTCCCCAAAATAGGACATGTTGCTAAAAAGTGGAAAGAGTCTTCCCGTTCTCTTCGGTTTCAGAGCGAGCATTCCTCTACTTGGGCTCGTATACGTGGCGTGTAGTTTAGTCGTAGTACCTCCACTCTAGCTTTAAAGATCGTGGAAATCGAATAGAAATTCATATGGTCGATAAAATAGTTCTTTCTGCCTAGATTGTACTTAAGAGTTCTGTATTGTTTTCGGCTCCCACTTTGCCTTGCTTATTCTTCTGCTCGTTGCCTCACTTGGATGTTTATCGCCTCTAGTACGTTCTGGTGACTGTCCTTCCAAGTGGTCTGATCTTCCCAGTAGAATTGCACCTTAACACTACTTACAAGATAACGCCATTCTTGGAAGCACTGAGATTTGTTTTGTAGCATGTGTGACGGCACAATTTTTGGGAGCCTCCTAGAGTCAAGGGAAAACAATTTTCTGTTGCAGCTGAAATGCAGAAGAGGGGGACTAGTCATCTTTCTAGCGTAATTGCGTAATTTGGTGTGTTCGATGGCAACCTAAAAATTTTTTTTATAAAAAAAAGTTAGCCATTTTTCTATTTCTTTGGAATTTGTGTGTCCCCAGACTTTGGCAGAATTACACATTATGGCTTTTGCTGAATAGCTTTGAATAGTTTGTATTTAATGCTGCTTCTGACATCTTGCTTTACTAGGAACGAACTCCAAGTACTGTTCAGTGCAACTTTGGGATTCCTTAGCTTTTGTTGCAGATGTTTCTCATGTTTGATAATTAGACCGTACCCAGATATTTGTACTCCTTTACTAGTTCAATTTCGCTACCATTCAGCGTCCATCTTTCGTTTCTGGACAGGGATCCCTGATGCACATAACTTTTGACTTATCTAGGTTAATTTGGAGATTCCAGTTGGTACAGTAGGTGCATGTGTAATTGACCTTTTGTTGCAGCGTTTCAGGACTGTGTGCCAGCATCATCATCTCATCTGCGTACATGAGCACTTTAATCTGATGGTCTGCAAATAAGACTCCTCCCGGTAGGCCTTCTGTGATGTCATTAAGGAATAAAGAGAAAAGTTAGGGGCTATGCAAATATCCTTGCCTAACTTCCACGTTTGTCTCAAACCATTCAGAGAGGGGGTTTCCATCCCATACGGCTGTGCGGTTCTCTGAGTAAAGATTTTGTATTACTTCGAGCGTTGTTGTTGAGATTGCTCGGTTACTTAGCTCTAGGATTAGTGGCCTCCTGTCGTTCGCGTCGAAAGTTGCTTCAAAATAAATGAAAAGCAGGTACATTTTTTCTTTTTTTCATGGAATTCCAATGCAGTAGATGTTAGTGTAAAAATGCTATCTACTATGGAGTAGCCTTTCCTAAAACCGGCTTGGTATTTGCTAAGAATTTCGCTTCGGTATACGTACTTGGAGATTCTCTCTAGTAGTATCGACGTAAAGATTTTTTAGATATTGTCGAGGAAGGATATACCACTGTAGTTGGCAGTAACTTTTGGGTCGCCTTTCTTGAAGATCGGGAAAATGATGTTCCTCTTCAAACTCTCTGGTGCCATACGGTCTTCCAAAAAGCCATTATACACTAGCATTAACAGAGAAATTAGCTCCTTTAAGGCGCTTTTGTAAAACTCCGCCGAAACTCGATCAAAACCATGGGCCTTGTTTACTTTGCTCCTTCGGACTGCATCTTAGACTTCGCTGAGTTGTATCCGTTCGTCGAGCTAATTTATTTTCAAGTATGGCAGTGCGTAGTCTCTTATGGCACCATTTCCATCTCCAAACGCTAGTAGTTATACGCTGTATTGGCAGTTTGGAAGGCAAGTTTGGTTTCATAGTTGGCGTTCTTTCTAATATTCTGGAGCTGCTTTCGTGCTATTGGCTATTAAACCATGGTTGCCTAAATTTTGACGCCGCTCACTTTACATGGCTTGTGCAGATTCTAAAATGACCTGCGTGACTTCGTTGTTTTCGCTTCTTTGCCTAAGACAGCTATCCAGCTTCTTTCTGTAAATTCCCACCTTTGATTCCACCCATACTAGCCTGGGAAGCAGATGGTTGCCGTTCGATTCCGATTTTTGAATTTGCCGCAACTTCTATACATAACGGCCTGTGATCGGAGGAAGTTTCCTCTAAAACCGAAAAGCGTTTAATAAGATTGTGCCAGGCTCCTCTAATAGCACAATAGTCTATCGTGGAGCAGGCTTGTCCTCTTACGAAACTAAAATTGTCATCCGTATCTCCAACCATTCTGCCGTTTAGAATTGCCATATTTGTAGTTTCGCATAGTTCTGTTAGCTTAAGACCATTTCCATCCGCTGTTTTGTCGCAGGCTCTTCGGGTCTCGTTGATCAAGCACGCCGTTGAGAATCCAGTCTCCGTTTCTCTCCTATCCTCGCACTCAAGCCGCCAACTAGCATGACGATGTATCCATCGTAGCCAGGGTCCATCTGTTTGCGTATCCCGAGAACCTGCCCTCCACTCGCCCACCCCTAGCAAATCTTCTGGTTGCGGGGATTCAACGTAGCTTGTAGTTTGCAAAGCTATTTTCTCCGAAGGTTTCAAATAATAGGAATATTTCAAAAGTGTATAGAAATGAGAAGAATTTACTAGTCCAGCTATATTGTAAGCAACTACATTTAAACAAATTTTATTTATCGGGTTAGGGATTTGGCTGCTGTAATTTATGGTTGTTTTTTTCTATTTTTGTTGGCAGTTTTGCTTTAGAGAGAAGGTATGTGTACCTTATGTCGCCCGGGCTTATCTTATTTCCATACATCGCATTTAAATCGCCTGATTGACTTTTGTGTAATAGTGTTTTTTCGGGGTTATAATGCTTCCCCTTGCCTTGTATGTTTATTTCATCTCCCCTGCCCATTACTTTGATGGTGTTGCCAACCGCTGCTATTGGGTTGGCAAGAAAGTCATGTAGTTATACCCGTTACTCGTAGAGTAAAAGGGTATATTGTATTCGTGCAAAAGTATGTAACAGCTAGAAGGAAGCGTTTCCGACCCCATAAAGTATATATATTCTTGATCAGGATCACTAGCCGAGTCGATCTAGCCATGTCCGTCTGTCCGTCTGTCTGTCCGTCTGTCTGTCTGTCTGTATGAACGCTGAGATCTCGGAAACTATAAAAGCTAGAAGGTTGAGATTTCACACACATATTCTTGGGCTTCCTACGCAGCGCAAGTTCGTTTCATCGAGGTGCCACGCCCCCCCTAACGCCCACAATCGCCATAAACGATTTTCAAATGTGTCTGGAGGCCACATCTTTTAAGATTTTAAAATTATATAAACGCAATTTTATAGTGTTTATTAATACCTATCGAAATGTAGAAGACATTCTTCAAATCGGACCATTCATTAAAAAGTTATACGCAATCAAAATTGTTTATATATCTATCCCCCTCGCACTCCCTTTAGCCCCAATAGATAGTCGGGACACCAACCCGAGTACAGCGTTCGCACTCCCTTTAGCTGAGTGACGGGTATTAGATAGTCGGGACACCAACCCGACTATAGCGTTCTCTCTTGTTTTTTTTTCAATATTTTCAAAGATGATTTATTTATATCAGGACTTAAAATTAATCAATTATGTATTGGCCGTTTTGTTCGACCACCAATAACCATCTCTCGTGCAGCTGCATAATTCCGCGCTCGAAGAACTTTTGGTCTTTTCCAGCAAAGAATCGAGACAAGTGGTTTTCGACTGCCTCATCTGAATCAAAGTTTTTACCATTGAAGAGAGCGAAACAAATGGTAATCTGAAGGTGCTAAGTCCGGACTATAAGGACCAATTCAGCTTCGTTAATTTTTGCCGAGTTACCAAAGATGTGTGGGGCCTAGCGTTGTCATGGTGAAAGACTATACCCTTGCGATTACCTAGTGCCGGCTCCTTTTCTTAAATTTTTTCCGCCAAATTGGATAGCTGGCGACAGTACACATCTAAAAATGCCGAAAATGCTCACTTTGATCCTCCATGCTTAATTTGCTATAGCTTCCACAAATGTTATCGAATAATTACCAAATTTTCATCGATAGTACCTAAGACAATAAGCTTTAAAACGATACTAAAAAGTGTGACCCTGGTGCTCGATTAGTCGTAAATAAATTAGATTAAAAACGATTACTAAAAAAAACGACATGACTTTCTTGCCAACCCAATAAATGGCATTTTAGCTGAAGCAGCACTAGTTTTTGTTCCAGCTTTTTAATGCTAAGATTTTTTTCGACGAATATTTTAGTTCCGGCTAGTTTTTTCCCGTTCCGTAAAGATTCGTTGACCTTGGATGCGGAGTCCAGCTATTACGCCAACATTGTTTGTCTTCTCGTAAATTATTCGCGTGTTTTGCACCTCAACCTGCGGGATTTCCAATTTGGGTAATACTCTAGATTAGCGGACTAACCCCCGAAATTCGGGAAAAAATTAACTCAATGGACAGCGAATTCTTAAGAATTTACGTGCAAAAAGAACTTGGCGGTCGGGCATGGTTCTCTTGTAATTGAATTTCAAAGTTCACGTTTTTGCTATAAAAAACAAGGGTGCCAAAAAAATGCTTACAAGCCGTCGTATTTTCCTGGAGATCTCGGGCGTCCGTGTTGATGCCGTTGTGCCTGCTCGGTGCGTCCCCGCCTGTGCCGCGGATTGTGCCACAGTTTCGGGTTTGTTAAGCTTTCGGGTTTGTTAACGCTGGCAAAAATATATATTTCCGGAGCCCGACCCATACACATCCGCAACAGTTAAGCTATCATCCTCGAATAATTAGGCACTCAACACGGTCTTACACTTGGACTAGTAGTAGTAGGTAGTAGTAGTATATTTCTTTATTTATAAAAAAAAACATTGAGTGAACGGCATTACAAATGTACAATTAAAGGGGATTTACAGAGTTTTTTTTTTTTTTTTTATAAACAAGAAAGGATTCAAAATAAATCGACTTGGTTATTTTAACCGTCTGTCGATCTCGGCTTTCCCAGTGTCAAAACTGCCAGTGTACTACACCTGACTTCCCGGGTCTTCCCCAGATATCAGATCGTTCCACCAATCAGTTTAAAAACTAGGAGAGATGAGTTTCGTGTTAGAATTAAAAAAAAATGTAGTATTTAAAAGTTTTTCATTAAAATATTATTACGGTACTGCAGAGCCTGGTTGATGTAGTTGTAGAGAGTTGACCAGCACTGCCCATTCAGCAAATCGTCTACAGCACGCGGGGTCAGCTGAGCCATACCAAAATGCAGCAGGCGAATCTCCCGTAAAATGGGGCAGTGTCCTATAAAGTGCACGATGTTTTCCTGCTCCCTCATATTACAGATCGGGCACACAGTGTCGCTGGCCGTCTCGAACTGAGTCCTATACGTTTCTTGCATATGTACGTTGTATACGTTGCGCCCATTGCGACCATTGAGAAGGGTCGCCTAACTGTAGCCTTTCTCCGTAGGTCTCAGCAAGCGTCTCCCATTCTATGACCCATTGCTTACGTTCCTGAACCAAATAGTTCGCTAGAATTCGCGGTAGCCTATGTTCAGGCATGGATACCACTCTCTGGATATATCTGAAATGCATTTCTGCTGTAAAGATATGCAGCGGCGACAGTCCTGTATCAAGATATAGCATCCTGTTCGGGGTAAATCTGGGTAGACGAAAAATCTTCTTTAAAAAGAATCTTAGAAGACTTTCAACTTCTTCATAGGGTAAGATGCCCCAGACCTGCACGCCGTAACATAATATTGACCGCATTGCTGCACTAAACAGCTTGTACTTGCTACTCATTGGAACATCCTTTTTCCCTAGCAGCGATTTCCATTGCACATGGAAGTTTTGCCTCTCGAAGTTTCTCCTGTAAGTGGTTGTTGAAACGACCGTTGTGGTAAATCCAGACTCCCAGATACTTATATGTCTTGACAATATCTAGCTGAATTGACCCTAAATTCCACTTTTCGTTTTGCGCTAGCCTTCTCCAATGCCTCTTGAAGATTAGAACTTTTGACTTCTCGGTGTTTACTGATAGTCCCCACAATAGACAGTATTTGTGCAGAGCATTAATCATTTCTTGCAGTTCGTCGGGTGTTTCGGCGAGGATCACAATGTCATCTGCATACAGCAGCGCCTTAATCGCGCATCCGCCTATTTGAATACCGCAAGGCAGGCTATCCGTGATGTCGTTTAAAAACAGGGAAAACAGAAGGGGGCTGAGTAGATATCCTTGCTTGACTCCAGCTTCAGTGGCAAACCACTCAGACAGTTGTTCTCCATCCTATACTGCCGTCAAGTTATCCGTATACAAGCTCTGAAGGACGTTTAAAAACGTGGTTGATATGCCGATATTGCTGAGCTTTTACGTTAGGGTTCTTCTGTCTATTGAGTCAAAGGCAGCTCTGAAATCTACAAAGAATGCGTATAACTTTTTTTCACCGTCGATATATGACCTTGCTATACTTGTGAGACTAAAAATGTTGTCTACTGTCGAATATCCTTTTCTAAAACCGGCTTGGCATTCAGTACGAATATCGCAGTCTCTTAACCAGTTCTTAAGCCGTTCGAGTAGTAGAGCAGCGAAGACTTTAGCTAACGCATTTTGAAAAGATATTCCTCTATAGTTAGATGTCACCTTCGGGTCGCCTTTCTTAAAGATCGGGAAAATAATCGCTTTTTGAAAGCTCTTTGGGACTGTTTCGGATTCCAAGAACTTGTTGAATGCAGTGACAAGGCTGGCTGTGAATTGAGGCGTAGCGTACTTAGTGAATTCCGATGGTATCCTATCTGGCCCGGGTGCTTTTCTTTCTTTTAACATTGCAATTATATTTTCCACTTCTTGTCCTGTAACATACCCATCTAAAATCTGATTTTGTACCGACGGCATTGCAAAATGCAGGGGTTGCGTCCAATCAGGAGGGGCTAGAAGATCACGGAAATGGTTTCCTAGATCATCTGCATTAACTTCCATTGATTTTACAAATGAGCTTCCATTGAGTTTCTTAATAGTAGTCCAATAAGCCCTGCTATCTGTTATGGAATCCAGTGATCTTGCTAGGTTAATGTAAAATTGCGTCCGAGCATTTTGACAAGTTAGCTTGTACGCGGCGTTGGCTTCATGGTACATTACCGCTGCACTTGCTGAATTTGTTGATTTTACCTGCCTTAGCATGGTAAAAGAAAGCATTCGAGCTGCCTCACACTGCTCCGTGTACCACTCCTGTTTAAAGTCTCTGGGCTTTCTTCTACCTCGTGTATTAACGGCTTTGCTAATGCAATCTGTAAGAAACCCTTCAATCTCATCAGGGGTTCTCATATCTGCCACACAACTTGTTGCCAGGTTTCGGTCCAACTTTGTCCTATAGTTCTCCTTCTCTAGATTTCGCCAAATCAGACTAGGCAGAAGTCCAAGCGGCGCTGTGGCTGCGTTCGATGTTGTGGAGAGAGTGACTGTAACTTCCAGCGGCAGATGGTCAGAGAATATTTGACTGCTCACTTCCAAGTCTTGGATGGTTTTTATCCATGTGCCGCGTGCCATACATAGGTCGATGGTAGACCGAGCTTCACCTCTCATAAAGGTGTAATCGCCCAAAGGATCGCTTGACGACCTTCCATTGACCACCGTAAAGCCGAACAGCTCAATCAGGTCCATTAGGTGCCGGCCATTGGCGTCTGTTACTTTGTCTTTGGCATTACGGGCTTCATTGAGGGCACTTGTGCCTAACTGTTGGTCAAAACCGAGAAGTTGCGCTTCTCCCAACCTTGCTTTACAATCTCCTATGATCAGTGCACTTTCATTTAATCGGACATGGTTTAAAATCTCATATAACATTCCAGAATCTCTTTCCCAGTGATTGCAATTAATGTACACTGGCAGTAGGTGCAGGTTTTCATTTTCTACTGTCCTCAGTTGGATAATAATTGCCTCATCTACATTTATGAAACTAATTATATTCTGCTCGTGAAGTTCTTTTTTTATACCATATATCATTCCACCACTTGCTCGTCCTCTGGCGCTGGTTCGGATGGCAGGCACCCATCTAAGCACATAGTCTTTAAATTTTACTTCGACAGCATCCAATTTGGATTCCAGAAATGTTTCAGATAGAATGAAAATTTGAAATGATGCAATGTATTGGAAGAAATCATTATATAAGTTAACTAAAGTCAACCGGACAGAGTCGATGACCGGCTGTCCGAATACCATGCACCGGCCAAATCGCTGACACAGCATTTGACCGGATGCTCACGCATAGCCGGCAAACACAGCACTTTTGCGTGGCCGCTATGAGTTAGCTTCTGTTAGCTTTAAGTCCAGAATTCATATTCAGTTCTGTTTTATATCTCGAATAAAGAGCACACTGCTCATGAGCATTACTCCGGCAACCGCAGTCAAACATATTTATTTTCGTCCACTGAGCTTAAGGCCAGGGGCATAGGGGGATAGTTATCCCCTCATCATAATCTTCAGTTGACTCATTGGTGGCCATAGATGCCCAGCAGCCAACCCCCAACCACTTGGAAGAGAGTTACGCAGCAGCTGCTCCACATCCAGCACACCAGCGATTATAGTTGCCAGCAGCCAACTCCCAACCACTTGAACGACAGCCACACAGTGGTTACTCTTCATCCAGCACATCAGCGACCATAGTTGTCTAGCGGACAACTATAACTACACAGCGGCTACCCCGCCTACAACAAGCACCCTGCCGGTGCCCCTCACCTACGACAAGCACCCTGCCGGTGCCTTTACCTACAACAAGCACCCCGCCGGTGCCCCTCACCTACGACAAGGACCCTGTCGGTGCCCCTCGCCTCCGGCAAGTACCCTGCCGGTACCCCTCACCTTTAGCAAGCACCCTACCGGTGCCCCCCATACCACCACTGGCCCGTACAGGAACGGTACCGCAGCCGGGCCAGCAACTAAAAAGTATAATTGGCGCTCAACGTAAATTAATTTTGGAATAAATTTGAGGGAACACACCACACACACAGAAAAAAACATGTAAGTGAGCCCCTTATTTAAATATTTTCTAATCTGCACAAGGTTATTAAAAGTTAAAAAAAAATATATATGTTCTAAAAAAGACAAAAATTAATTTTAATTAAAAAAAAAAAAAATTTAATTTGTTTAATTAAAAAGAACAATAACTTATTACTTATAAAAACTAATTCTGCAACTCCATGTGAAAAATCAATGCCTTAATAAATAATAAATAAAAGAGTTACCACGGACTCAGAATTTTAGAATCAGAATTTGGTTGACAATTTAGGTATTGCAGATAAATTTTTTCCCAACAAGAGTTATACAACGCATCGCTCTTATTTACGCTATATCCCAAATAATTCATATCAAGTTATTATTGCTATTAGCACTATATTCGCTAGCTTTGAATTTAGTGAACGGAACCACCCGTTCGCCGTCTTAAAGAAATATGACCCCGCATTCCTCGTTGTCTTTTTGTCTTTGTTGTTCTTTTGTTTAATTGCTTACGTTCGCATATCGTTAGGGTATTTAAGCCCATGAGTGCACAATTTCGTCAGTATAGAAACGCTGACCAGTACCCGAGCGACTCAGATTCCGATAGCAAAGAATCCCTTCGGGCTTCAACTCCGATAAACGCGGGAATAGACCCCCCAGCAGGTAGTGGGATGGATCCCGAGCAACTTAGGCAGGTTGTGCAGGCGGCCATTGATAATGCGTTGGCAGAGCAGGCCGCCTTAAATCGACAAAGGGAGGAACAACTAAGGTTAACTATCAATACACTGGCCAGCGAGGTGGCAGAGTTACGCGTGGCACCCGCCGCAGCCCAAGCACCGGCGCCGGCCCCAGAAATTAGGGTATACGCGGCCATACAAATCAGGGATGACGTTCAGTGTAGCGAGCCCCTCGACGCAGTCAAATGCCTACCCGAATTCGCGGGGGCACAAGAAGCGTATGTTTCTTGGAGACAGGCGGCCACGGCCGCATATCACATATTCAGACGATATGATGGTAGTTCACGCCACTATCAGGCGGTAATTATTATTAGAAGCAAAATTAGGGGACCTGCCGACGCAGTACTATCCTCATTTGGAACTGTGTTAAATTTTGACGCGATCGTAAGTCGTCTTGATTTTACTTACAGCGACAAAAGACCGATGCACGTCATCGAACAAGAGCTAGGCACCCTCAGGCAGGGTAGCCTAACCCTATTACAATACTACGATGAGGTTGAGAAAAAGCTGACCTTATTGACCAACAAGGTTAACATGTCCTACGAACAAAGTATGGCGAAAATTCTATGTGAAAAATTCCGTGACGACGCGCTAAGGGTATTTATTTCGGGCCTAAAACGCAGTCTCACTGACGTGCTTTTCTCGGCAAAGCCGAAGGATATGCCATCGGCACTAGCCCTGGCACAAGAGGTGGAATCAAACCACGAGAGGTATCAGTTCGCGACTACGTTCGCAAGAAGCCAAGAGGAGCGAAAGTCAAGTCCAAAGACTCAAAGTCGTCAACAGGACAAGACACCCGCACAGGCGGAGCCACAAAATAGTGCCGGTAAAAACCCGCACTATAGCAAAACGTTTAAAGCACAGGTTCATAATGAGCCGCGCAACAACAAGTTTCAAAATACGCAGGAGCCCATGGATGTAGATCCATCCGCCTCCAAGGTAATCCACCCTGTTCAAGTCCCCACTTATCAGAACAGAAGACCCGCAACTTCCGATCGCACGGGTAACCCAAAGAAACAACAGAGGGTTAATCACGTCGTTCAGAACGACGAACAAGGCGTAAAATCGTATGCCGATGCTGCCTCTGTCGCAGCTGCGGGAATAAACGATGACTCAATTTACGAGTACGACTCAGACACAATAAATTTTTTAGGGGAAAATCCCTGCTACCCGTCATCGGACGCAGAGTAGCGGGGGTGAACATGAAGTTCCTCATTGACACGGGCGCGTCCAAAAATTTCATTCGACCGCATAAAGGGTTGAAAGGCGTTCGCCCGGTAGAATCTAAATTCTCAGTTCATTCCATTCACGGCAAGACCAAAATCACAGAGAAATGCTGTGTGGCACTGTTTAACACGAATGCCACATTTTTTATTTTACGGGATTTAGAAACATTTGACGGGATAATAGGCCTCGACCTGTTAAAACAGGCAGGGGTATCACTATGCTTGGCTTCAGGTCAACTTAAATGGGGCACAGAGGTGGAACAGATTTCATTCCACACCTGCCCAGACGTCAACTTTACTAAGGTGGACTGCTCAGAGGCACCTCCTTTAGTAAAGGGAGCGTTCCAGAAAATGCTAAAGGACAGAAAAAAGTCTTTCGCTGACCCTAATGAAGCCCTGCCATATAATACGTCGGTAATAGCTACCATCAGGACTCTCGATGAAGAGCCCATTTACACCAAATTGTACCCTTACCCCATGGGGGCGGCGGATTTCGTCAACAAAGAGATTGGCGATCTGCTTAAAAACGGCATAATCCAAAAATCGGTCTCCCCCTATAATAACCCAATATGGGTTGTGGATAAAAAGGGAATCGATGAGGATGGGAACAAAAAAATGCGGTTAGTGTTGGACTTTCGCAAACTGAACGAAAGAACAATACCTGATCGTTATCCCATGCCGAACATTTCAATGATATTAGGAAACTTGGGCAAAGCCAAGTATTTCTCAACGCTGGACTTAAAGTCCGGCTACCACCAAATTACTCTCGCGGAAAAAGACCGTGAGAAAACTTCCTTCTCGGTGAATGGGGGGAAGTACGAATTCCGCAGACTACCGTTTGGCCTCAAAAATGCAGGCAGCATTTTTCAGAGGACCATCGACGACATCCTACGGGAACATATCGGCAAGTTCTGCTATGTTTACGTTGACGACGTAATCATTTTTTCGGAGGATGAGAACGCTCACATTAGGCATGTGGATTGGGTTCTTAAGAGCCTGTACGATGCGAACATGAGAGTATCGGGAGAAAAGTCCAGCTTTTTTAAAAAAAGTGTGAGCTTCCTTGGGTTTATAGTCACCTGTAACGGTGCTACAACAGACCCAGAAAAGGTAAAGGCCATAAAAGAATTTCCAGAACCCAAAAATATTTTTGAGGTACGATCATTTCTAGGCTTAGCCAGTTATTATCGATGTTTCATTAAGGACTTCGCAGCAATAGCGAGGCCTATATCGGACATCTTGAAGGGGGAAAACGGAACAGTTAGTAGACACAGGTCACGAAACATTCCAGTTCAGTTCTGTGAGAAGCAACAACAAGCATTCCAGAAACTTCGAAATATCTTGGCATCCGACAACGTGATGCTAAGGTACCCCGATTACAAAAAGGCATTTGATCTAACGACAGATGCCTCGGCCTATGGCATTGGGGCAGTATTGTCCCAAGAGGGACGCCCAATAACAATGATCTCAAGGACATTGAAAGATAGGGAGGTTAACTACGCCACAAACGAGAGGGAACTCTTAGCCATAATTTGGGCACTGGCCAAGCTGCGTCACTACTTATATGCAGTCAAAGATATAAACATCTTTACTGATCATCAACCATTGACCTTCGCGGTGGCAGAATCTAATCCAAATGCGAAAATCAAACGGTGGAAAGCTCGCATCGACGAGTCCGGCGCCAAAATTTTTTACAAGCCCGGCAGGGAAAACCTCGTTGCGGATGCCCTCTCAAGACAGCAACTTAACGTTCTGGGAGAGGAAGAAGCCTTTTCAAGTGCGGCCACGATTCACAGTGAGCTGTCACTGACCCACACAATTGAGGCAACGGATAAGCCCTTAAATTGCTTCCAAAACCAGATAACTCTGGAGGAAGCTCGCTTTCCGCAAAAACGCAGCTTTGTCCTCTTTGGAAACAAGAGACGGCATGCGATCAGCTTCTCCTGCAAAGAGTCATTACTCAATGAGCTCGCAGATTTAATTGTTCCTAAGGGCGTAAACGCCATCCATTGCGATTTGCACACACTCGCAATGATACAGGACCAACTGGTACGCCAATTTCCAGCCACAAAATTTTGGTATTGTAAAAATCGTGTAACGGACATTTTCGCAGTCCCGGAGAGACGGGAAATTCTGTCCACTGAACACAACAGGGCTCACAGGTCGGCCCAAGAGAATGTGAAGCAGGTACTCTCCGAGTACTACTTCCCGAAAATGGCCAAGCTAGCTAGCGAAATCATCGCTAACTGCAAAACATGTGCTAAAGCTAAATATGACAGGCATCCCAAAAAGCAGGAGCTTGGGGAAACACCAATCCCATCTCAGGTGGGAGAAATGCTACACATAGACATTTTCTCCACAGATAAAAAATATTTTCTGACATGCATTGACAAATTTTCAAAGTTTGCAATGGTCCAGCCAATTCCCTCTAGAACCATAGAGGATCTTAAACCGGCTCTGTTACAACTACTTAACGTCTTCCCCAAAGCTAGAGTCATCTATTGCGACAATGAGCCATCATTGAACTCGCACACCATTTTGGCCATGCTGGAAAATCACTTCGGCGTAAGCATTTCGAATGCACCGCCTCTCCACAGCGTCTCGAACGGACAAGTGGAACGCTTCCACAGCACTCTGGTAGAGCTGGCCAGATGTCTTAAAATCGACAAAGGCATCAGCGACACCGTTGAATTAATTTTGCTGGCCACTGCTAAATACAACAAGTCTATCCATTCGGTCATCGACAAGAGGCCAGCCGACGTAGTTGTAACACAATCAAGTGATCCACAGTACGAAATACAGGATAAGATAAAACAGGCCCAGGACAAGCTGAGAACAAGGGAAAATGCTTCTAGGCAAAATAGGGTGTTCAAGGTTGGCGACAAAGTCCTGGTAAAATCCAACAAAAGACTAGGCAACAAGCTTTCACCATTATGCGAGGAGAAAACTGTGGAAGCGGACATGGGGACCACGGTCCTCATTAAGGGGAGGGTGGTCCACAAAGACAACCTGAAATAAATTAACCAACCAGAAAAAACAATGTCTTTTATTTCTGTTTAGCCACTTGGCACAAATTTTTAATCCTTTTCGTAGCCAATTGGCATAGATGGTAAAACATATTTTTTAAGTTTAAGCTAATTTCCGTTGGTGGTGGGCAACCTTGTCATAAACAAAAATATAGCTTCGAATTCATTTCACAGGTTCAAAATCGTCCTCTTCATCTTGTCTCTAACTACGGCGTCGACCCACATAACCGACTATTCCCAGGCGAAATATATTCCCATCATTGATGGCCGCATCCTGGTTTGGGAAGAGTACGCGTTCGTAAGGCACTCAGCAAATCTGTCTGAATATAGGCGCGTAGTTGAGGAAACGGACAACATGAGCGAAATGTTTCCCCTATCGCACATGAAAAAGCTTTTGAGCGTGGATACCGCTCATCTCCGAGACCTACTTGACTCATTGGGCGTACACCATAGGGTGGCTAGAAGTTTGGATTTTCTAGGGTCAGCATTAAAAATCGTGGCAGGAACACCGGACGCAGAAGATTTAGAAAAGATCAAATTTACTGAATTGCAGCTTATTAACTCAAACAATAGACAAGTGGAAATTAACAATAGAGTACAAGATCAAATTAATAAGCTTACCGCAACAGTCAACCAAATCCTGAAATCAGCTGAAAATTCACAAATTGACACTGGTCATTTATACGAGACATTGCTTGCTCGGAACAGGATGATCATGATGGAATTGCAGAACTTAGTACTTGCGATTACACTTGCAAAAATCAATATGGTTAGTCCAAATATATTAGACCACGCAGACTTAGAGAATGTTTGGCTTGAGGAGCCCACCGACACTCCCATAAGGGACATTTTGTCTGTTGCGTCCGTAAAAGTTCTACAATCCGATAACATTTTACACTTCATCATTAAATTTCCTAAGGTCAAACTAGCATGTAAGAAAATCACAATTTTCCCCGTAGCACACCATAATGTGATGTTACGATTAGTTGGTAATACAATAGCCCAGTGCAACGGAGAAGTCCACTCGATTAAGAACTGCTCGGTGGCACCAGGAGTCACCTTTTGTCGACTAACGGCGGAGAGCTCGTGCGCAAGAGAGCTACATGCAGGTGGAATAGCGCACTGCGAGACCCAGCCAAGTGATTTACATCCATCACCTACGTCGACGAGGGAATCATCATCATCAATGACCGGTCAGCCCAAGTGCAGGTGGACAACGGAACCAGCGTCTGGGTACATGGAACGCACCTTGTCACTTTCGATGAACGCACCACCGTTAACGAAACCCTGTTCGTAAATCACGACACTGTCCGGAAGAGGACTGCGGGGGTAGCCAATTCGCCCTCTCTGAATATCACCATCAGTCGAAGCACTCTGAGCCTTCCCTACCTTCATCGTTTAAATGAACGTAATTTGGAATATATTCAGAAGTTCGTTGAAGAAATCAATACCAATCGAACACACATGGTAACGCTAATCGCAGGAGCAATATTTTGCGCATTGATTTGTGTCGGTCTCACCTATCAGCGACTCACCAGGGCCAGAAGATCAGCGATCCAACTAAGGGAGGTGATTGCCGAAATAGGGTCGGCCGAGGGCGGCCTCAATCTTGAGGGGGGAGTAGTTAAATAAAAGTCAACCGGACAGAGTCGATGACCGGCTGTCCGAATACCATGCACCGGCCAAATCGCTGACACAGCATTTGACCGGATGCTCATGCATAGCCGGCAAACACAGCACTTTTGCGTGGCCGCTATGAGTTAGCTTCTGTTAGCTTTAAGTCCAGAATTCATATTCAGTTCTGTTTTATATCTCGAATAAAGAGCACACTGCTCATGAGCATTACTCCGGCAACCGCAGTCAAACATATTTATTTTCGTCCACTGAGCTTAAGGCCAGGGGCATAGGGGGATAGTTATCCCCTCATCATAATCTTCAGTTGACTCATTGGTGGCCATAGATGCCCAGCAGCCAACCCCCAACCACTTGGAAGAGAGTTACGCAGCAGCTGCTCCACATCAGCTGGTTTTCCTTGCCACATAAGCACCTTGTTGTTATTAAACGACATCCAATTTCCGTCTACGTTGATGCTGTCGTTTTGGACTTTTACTTTTGTTTCCCTGCGAATGGCCAGAAGAATCTTTTTTAACTCTAGAAGAGCCACTTTGTTTGCTTGTTTTTCTACTGTCAAGTCCTTGTCAAGGAACACCTGGCTTCCACGCAACTTATGACTATTCTTCAAAATGTTTTCCGCTTCTCCTTGTGATTCGCATTCTACCAAAACCATAATTTTGCCATCCCGCTCATTTAGCTTTCGAACATCGGAAACCCTTGAACTTTTTAATTGCAGTTTCTCTTCAATTAATGTTTTAACCGCCAGTTTGCAGTTTTTATCTACTTTTAGGCCTTTTACCACTACGTTTTTTTTCCTTTGTTGTTCTAGCAACATATTTATCGTACGCTTATCGGCTTCTCTATCAGCGCGAAGGCTTATCAACTCTTCTTTGAGCCGTGTGTTGTCGTCGGTTAGCTGTTTGACCTGCAGCGAAATGGCACCAATATCACTTGGACTATTATAATAATAACACAGTGCAACATCGAAAATGTACCTCGATGGATGCTATTGTTTTGAATTCGTTACGAATTCCCAAGTTAAACTGCGTTTTCCAAAGAGTTCTCCGACGCAAGGATTCTTAGCACATGAACCTCAAAATTCGAAAAATGCTGAACTTGGCCAACTTTCCGGAGGTATCACAGGAGTGACACTCTTTATCTTTATCTTTATACTTAGAATAATTTTAGGATTTTTTTTAAGGGAGAAAAGAATAAAAGAAAACTTTGCCATAAAGCGTAAAAACGTAATTGTGCTAAGAATCCTTGCATCGGGGATCGTTTTGGAAAACCCTGTTTAACTTGGGAATTCGTAACGAATTCAAAAATATAGCATCCATCGAGGACAATTTAAAAAGCATTAATTTTGTCGCACAGTGTAATTATTATTTTGAAAATATCTTTTCTTAGTCTTGATGCAAGTACTGTTTTTTTTTAAGAAATATTAGGATTAATTAGTTGTGCCGAAAACAGGAAAAACAAGAGAGAACGCTATAGTCGGGTGCCCCGACAATCAGATACCCGTTACTCAGGTAAAGGGTGTGCGAGGGAGATGGAGATAGAAACTTTGAACACGCATAACTTTTTAACGAATGGTCCGATTTGAAAAATTCATTTCGATAGGTATTGATAAACACAATAAAACTGCATTTTTACTTTTCCGAAATATTGAAATTTTTAAAATCGTATATAAGCGATTGTGGGCGTTAGAGGGGGCGTGGCACCTTTTTGAAACAAACTTGCGCTGCGTAGGAACTCCTAGAATCTGCAGGCAAAATGCCAATCTTCTAGCTTTTATAGTTTCCGAGATCTCAGCGTTCATACAGACAGACAGACGGACAGACAGACGGACAGACAGACGGACAGACGGACATGGCTAGATCGACTCGGCTAGTGATCCTGATCAAGAATATATATACTTTATGGGGTCGGAAACGCTTCCTTCTAGCTGTTACATACTTTTGCACGAATACAATATACCCTTTTACTCTACGAGTAACGGGTATAACAAGAGAGAACGCTATAGTCGGGTGCCCCGACTATCAGATACTCGTTACTCAGCTAAAGGGAGTGCGAGGGAGATGGTGATATAAATATAAAAACGTAGGGCGTCAGACACATTTTAAAATTGTTTGTGGGCGTTAGAGGGGGCGTGACGCTCGGCTGAAATAAACTTGCGCTGCGTAGGAAGCTCAAGAACATGTGTAGGTAATCCGAACTTTCTACCTTTTGTAGTTTACGAGATCTCAGCGTTCATACAGGCGGACAGACGGACGGACTGACAGACATGGCTAAATCGACTCGGCTAGTGACCCTGATCAAGAATATATGGTAATAGTCTAGAAGAGCGGCCTGAGCACAAAAAACCGCGAAAAAATTACCCTCGATGTACCGCGATTTCTTAGGAATTTACGTGCAGAAGATTATTGGCGGAAATGCATGGTTCTCTTGTAATTGCATTTCAAAGTTGCGTGTTTTGCTATAAAAACAAAGTAGCATTTTATAGGATTTTGAAGTCTTTTGTGACATTTTGCTATATGAAACATATGAGCTTTCCGTTTGTTGTCAAAATAATAAGCCTTCGAAAAAATTCGACAAAAATGTGAAATTGTTTTTATAGCAGGCCAGACCCCACAACCGCGAATTAAATATTCTCGATGGACCGTGATTCCTTAAGTGCTTGAGCGACCATGGATGACCAACATATACATTTTTAAAATTAATATTAAGAAATCGCGGTCCGAGGAGGATCAACCTTAGTCTTTATCAAAGCCAATTACGAGAGTTGTTATCCATAGTTAGCGGGTCCTAGGGTTTTCAACTGGTTCAGTACCTCCTTATACTTGTAATTAATTTATAATCGAGTATTACTATAAAAGAGTAGAAGTCGATTTGCGTCATGTTCCCCCAGCCCAAACCATAAGACCTAAATTTCTGGAAAAAATTGGGGCTGAATCGTGTGTTAGAGGAGGTGTGCACTAAGAAAGGATTTTTTGAAATTCGGCTCCTAAGGACTCCCAGGACTCTCGAAAAATGCGAAATTGCGGGATTAAAACATGAACCATTCCCACAGTTTTCAACCAACCAAGTTGATATTTTTCTTTTAAGCTTTATTTGTGGAAATAATTTGTTAAATTCATAGGGTATTTTTGTTTTGATTTTAAATTTTAAATAATTCATTCGATGGTATTAAAGGGGAAAGAAGGGAAAAATTGTAGTCGTCACATTTAAATGTAAAAAAAGCAACGACTTACACACACATTGAAAAGTCGGCATGTATGTGTGCGTTGTGCCTACTTTTTTAGACCAGCTAAAATATTCAGCAGCAAACAACAAAATTGACGAAAACGATTGCGATATATGTACATAAGTACAAACAAAAGCATTTTTCTCCAACACAAAAGTAGTATCTGCATACACATAAAAAAATTTCCAGTTAGGAGATGTAATATTCACTTAGCAACGCTGATCATCTGGATATTACCAGCTCAAGCCATACCGCAAGAATTTTTAAGATTTGCCGTACAATCCCAAAATTATTTAAATTTTTTTAGAAAGAGACAGCAGCAGCATTCCTATTCAGCAGCATACACTGGCTTACAGAAAGGGGCAGCAATAGAAAGAGACAGCAAATTATACTTTTTTTTAACAGTTTTGGTTTTGTTATTGTACGCACTTTCGCAGGCCACAAACCAAAAAGTCAAATTTGAGTGAGGAAGTGAAAAAGTAGAGTGCTCTATAAGAATTTCCAGAATCCTGGCTATTCTCTTTTAAAACAGATTTTCGAGTAAGCTATATTTCTTACATATGTATGTTTGTATGTTTATAATTGGTTTGAATTCAAAATAATAATTTATGATTAGAAAAAGTGTTTTTTTCTGCAGCTAACTAAAGCCTGTATCAAGCAGGCTAAATGGAATTGTTCATTTGTAGTAAACTGCGGAATATACATACATATGTATTAGTATACGTCTTTTTAATATATTAATTTGCGGCTGCCTATATTTTCTCGAGAGTTTACTGCAGTCTGTTTACATATAGACTGGATGAATAATTAGTTAATTGCTAAATACTCATTCGTAGTAAACTTCGGATTAGAAGGTACTGCTAACACTTATAAGGCCTGCATTTTAAAGGCTAATGCAAATTAAAAATTTTTGGTTTGCATTTGTATTAAACTAATCCTTTAATCTTTTTAGAGTTTACTACAGTCTGTTCTAGCAGGCTGAATACAAATTTGGGACAAATTCGTATTTGTAGTAAACCTTTAAAGAAAACAATTAAGCTTTATTTAAAACCCCGAATTTAATTGTATAATTGCTGACTATAAGTTTTCTACAGTCTGTATTTTGCAGGCTGAATGCAATTGAAAGTTTTTTTTGCATTCGTAGTCAACTTAATTGCATTAATGTATTGCGATTTTAGTAGTTTGTTTTAAAAAAAAACAAATAACTTCTTTTGAAAAAATCAGTTATTTTCTTAAATTGCTGATTATAAGTTTACTGCGGTCTGTATTTTGCAGGCTGAATGCAAACTTAATTTTACTTTTGCATTCGTAGTGAACTTCTATGTATTGCAATTTGCCTTTGTTTTTAACAAAACATTTTATAATCGAACATTTTATATTTATTTCTCCCTTTTTGGAGTTTAACTTTTAATTAAGTTATCAATATGGCTATTGAAAACCTAAAGATAGATGGTGTATTAGTCCCTCACTCCATAATTTCAATAACAGGCGATGGAGCTTGCCTATTTAATGCGCTTTCTTACATTTTAAATGGAAATGAAGGTTTGTCTGCTAAAATACGCCAGGCCATAGTTAGGAGTGATGTGGGACGGTGGAATCATTTCGCAAATTATACGGTTAATTCTAATCGAAACATTTATGACAATCCTTTGGATTATGAACGTGAAATGATGCGCCTTCACACTTATGGTGCTACTTCTGAGTTAATGGCTGCAGGGGAATTGTACCCAATTTTTATGGAAATTTACTACCTAAAGGTATATGTTGTAAAGAAGGAAAAGTTAAACTTCCTTCTTACAAAAATTTGCCAGAGCCCCTAAATAGCTTGATAATGGGTAGTCATCCTGACCATAATCACTTCATGGCGTTTATAAGAAAGTACAACAATTGTTTTCAAATGACGTCATTTGGTAGTACGAAAATTGTCAAAGATAGGTTCATGCCTACAGTTAAAGTTCAAGGTCAAGTGTTTCACTTGGTTGGTAGCCTCTTGCCGGCTCCTCAAAAGGAAGCTGAGTTTTTGCAAATCTATTTTGTTGGCGAGGATGAAAAAGAAGTTAATTTAAGGAGAAAACATTATTCTGACGTTAAACATGACTTAGTAAAGGCACTCCAAATAATGCTCCACAATTGTAATCCATATATTAATGGGTTCAAAACTGCACTACAAAAAGTTCCAAAAAATTGCCAGGATTTTAAAATGGTTATTCACGCTGAAAAAAAAACATCTGATGCTCATAGAGGTCGCTATAATGCTCATGCAGCCAAAGAAGTAGCTTTGGTATTAATTGGAGAACAATTTCAAAAGCGAGACATTGTTATTGAAAGTTATGAAAACAAACTTCATCGCATAAGTGAAATCCATCGCTCATATGATAGTTTACAATATCCTTTACTATTTTGTCATGGAGAGGATGGATATTCTATTAACATACCTCGAATTGATCCAGTGTCAAAAAAAGAGTTAAAAAAGACCGTGTCAGCATTAGACTTCTATAGTTATAGAATAATGGTTCGATCATCTGAAGACAATCATTTATTGCATTCCAGATCTTTGCTTAGTCAATTCTTAACAGATATCTTCGCAAAAATCGATAGTGAAAGACTAAATTATATTCGAAACAATCAAGCAAAATTAAGAGCAGAAACTTATATACATCTTAAAGATGCAATAGGCGGCCAAGATGCAGATGCACGCCAACTTGGTCAATTGGTAATTTTACCTTCAACATTTACTGGTTCCGCACGATATATGCATGAAAAGACGCAGGTTGCTATGACGTATGTTCGACACTATGGTCGCCTTGATCTCTTTATAACATTTACATGCAATCCTAAATGGGATGATATAACCAAAGCGATATATCCGGGTCAAAAACCCCATGATCGCCATGACATTATTGCTCGAATTTTCCATTTAAAGGTAAAAATATTAATGTTTTTATTGGATAAAGGCAATTTATTTGGTGAAGTCCAGTGCTTCATGTATTCAATAGAGTGGCAAAAGCGTGGCCTGCCACATGTACACATACTTCTTTGGCTAAAATCTCATATTATGCCTGAGCAAATTGATTCTATCATAAGTGCTGAAATTCCCGATCCTGATAAGGATCCTCTACTTCATGATATCGTCAAGGCAAATATGATTCATGGACCCTGCGGGGCATTAAATTCGAAATCGCCTTGCATGAATGAAGGTAAATGCACAAAAAGATTTCCAAGGCAGTTTTTGAAAGAAACTTTGACTGGGAAAGATGGTTACCCACAATACAGGCGAAGGGCTCCAATAGATAGCGGTTTTACTATTGTAATCAATGGTAACATTATAGATAACCGTTGGGTTGTGCCGTATAATCCAACTCTTTTACGTGCTCTTAGAGCCCATTTAAATGTAGAATACTGCAGCTCAGTAAAGTCTATTAAATATGTCTGTAAGTACATTAATAAAGGAAGTGATCAAGCGACAATTGCAATAGAAAACGTAAGAGACGAAATAAAATTATATAAAAGTGGTCGATATATAAGCAGCTCAGAAGCGGTATGGAGAATTTTAGCGTTTCCCATACATGAGAGATATCCAGCAATCACTCAATTAGCTGTGCATTTGGAAAACGGTCAAAGGATATACTTCAATCCAGATAATCCAAATCAATTGGCTAAACAGATAATGAATCCGCCAACTACGACACTAATTGCCTTTTTTGAGCTTTGCAAAATTGACTCATTTGCGAGAACCCTTCAATATGCCGAAGTGCCTTCGTTTTACACGTGGAATAGCAAATCATTTCAAAGAAGAAAACGAGGGGTTGATGTTCCAAATTTCCCTGGGGTTAAAAAAGATCCATGTTTGGGTCGTGTGTACACTGTTCATCCCAAAAATAGTGAATGTTATTATCTTAGACTTTTACTCCATGAGGTCAGAGGTCCAACCTCATTCTTGGTTTTAAAAACAGTAAATGGTGTTGAATACAATACTTTCCAAATGGCTTGCAAAGCTTTGGGCTTACTGGAAGATGATAATCATTGGGACTTGACCTTGACCGAAGCTGCACAATGTCAAATGCCAAATAAATTGCGAGAACTATTTGCAATAATGTTAGTATCTTGCCAAATAAGTGATCCACTCTATCTTTGGGATAAGCACAAATCAAGCCTCTCAGAAGATATTATGTACCAAATACAAATGCGAGTAGATGGTAGTGTAGATCCAGCCCTAATGGAGCGTGCGCACACCAAGTGTTTAATTGAAATTGAAGATATCGTACTATCAATAGGAGGAAATATTTTATCACAGTACGGTTTACCTGAGCCTAACAGAGTCGATGAACCATTAGCAAATAGGGACTATTTAAGAGAAATCAACTATGAAAATAATGAATTAGGTATTATTAATGACGAAAATTCACTTAATGCCGAGCAAAACGTGGCATATAAGCACATATTAGAAAGCGTTGAGGCCGAACGAGGTGGAATATATTTTTTGGATGCTCCTGGTGGCACTGGAAAAACGTTTCTTTTGAATTTGATTTTGGCAAAAGTTCGTTTAAATAAAAATATTGCCTTGGCTGTCGCTTCTTCTGGAATAGCTGCCACTTTGTAACCGGAGGTCGAACAGCGCATTCTGCATTCAAATTTCCATTGAATTTAATAAATGTGGAAATTCCGTATTGCTCAATTTCAAAGCAGTCCAATATGGCCATGGTTTTGAAAGACTGTAAGCTTATTGTTTGGGATGAATGCACTATGGCGCATAAGGGCGGATACGAAGCTCTCGATAGGACTTTGAAGGATATACGAGACAATAACTTTGTAATGGGTGGCGTTACTGTTCTTTTAGCAGGAGATTTTCGTCAAACCCTTCCAGTAGTGCCCCGCGGAACCAGAGCCGATGAATTAAAATCGTGCTTAAAATCTTCTCCAGGTTTTCCTTTGCATAATCTTACTCTTAAAATTGGAGCTACGTAATTTAAGTCCTCCAAAACTTTGCAACGGAACGAGATTGCAAGTTAAAGCTCTCCATAAATTTGTCATAGAAGCAGTAGTTTTTACTGGAAAAAGGTGTTATACCTAGTATTCCCCTTATAACATCTAACCTACCCTTTGAATTCAAAAGACTGCAATTTCCCGTAAAAGTCTGTTTCGCAATAACTATCAATAAATCCCAGGGACAGACTTTAAAGTTAGCCGGGTTAGATCTAAGAGATGATTGCTTTTCTCATGGTCAGTTTTATGTTGCCTGTTCCCGAGTTAGTTCGGCAAGTAATTTAATAATTTTGGCACCTGATGGAAAATCAAAAAATGTTGTTTATCAAGAGGTTTTAAATTAAAGGTTACAATTAAAAATATTCTTCACGTGGAATATGCCTGGGGTACCCCTGGGGACACCACTTTAAAAAAAATGCGCCAAATCCTCTACCTCCAGGGTGGTGTGGAAATGAGGTTCACTTAAACTGAATCAATGTAACCAACAATCCTTTTATTGCACTAATATGCATTAAAAAAAAATAGCAATGCTCTGCTAATTGTCGCGGACAACGTCGCGGCGGGTATTGCTAGTAGTAAATACAATTCTATATTAAACTATAGTTATTAATTTGACAGTAAATATTTATTATAAACAAGAGAGAACGTTATAGTCGGGTGCCCCGCATAACTTTTTAACGAATGGTCCGATTTGATAAATTTATTCTACATTTCGATAGGTATTGATAAACACAATATAACAGCATTTTTACTTTCCGAAATATTTAAATTTTTAAAATCGTTGTGACGCATCGCTTCACGAAGCACACATTTTTATTTTCTATTTCATTAACTTTAATACCTTATTGTTTAAGTTTATCTATAAGACGCCATGAAGGATCTTGTTATTAGGTTTAAGAGGAATCCCTGAAGTATTATCGGTTAACAAAATTAAATTTCAACCTAAGCGCGCCCTAAACAACGTTGCCAGATCGCAAGACTTTGCCAGATCGCTACGCGATCAAACCACCAGGTGGCCAAATTGACTATCGATGGTCAGCCCCGCTCGATATTTCGACGAGTGGCAACGAAACCATGAGTCGATGACCGACATTGCTCGATATTTCGACGGGTGGCAACCCAAACCGAGTTGATGTTCAGGATCAATCGAAATGATTCGCTCTCTTGGTTCCGGACGGCTGAAGGAAGCAGACGTGTGCTACACAACTGGGTAAAATAACTTGTGAATCAACGCGTGTGACTTAGATCCTAAGAACTCGGTGCAGCAGCAGGGAAATAAGACAGGATAAGGAAATAAAGTGAAACTTCGGAATTATAACCCACCTGCATATATTCGGTAACAGTGTAGTTCTTTGAAAAATAACCCTAATCCTTCCTGAACCCGTAGTTGGTGATACTTCAGGCGTGGCTACGGTAATACCTGGTACTCCCAGAGAACGCCGGCGTGCCCCTGTTGGAAGCACATCCCCCCCCTTTTTCTCCCCCTTCAGGCGTGGCTACGTTAATACCTGGTACTCCCAGAGAACGCCGGCGTGCCCCTGTTGGAAGCACATCCCCCCCCCCTTTTTTTCTCTCCCTTTCAGGCGTGGCTACGGTAATACCTGGTACACCCAGAGAACGCCGGCGTGCCCCTGTTGGAAGCACATCCCCCCCTTTTCTCCCCCTTCAGGCGTGGCTACGGTAATACCTGGTACTCCCAGAGAACGCCGGCGTGCCCCTGTTGGAAGCACATCCCCCCCCTTTTTTTCTCTCCCTTTCAGGCGTGGCTACGGTAATACCTGGTACACCCAGGGATCGCCGGATCCTTGCCAGATATAGGCGTCTCATAATCAGGAGTCGCACAAGTACGCGGGAGCACCACGCGTGTTTTCCCCTCCCCCCTTCTCCTCTGGCTAGCCACGCAAAGCCTGCCATTTTGTGCGTCGCGGTCCCAGCAATCGCGACTTACCCGATCCAAGAACCCTCGCCTACGATTTCCTTTTTAAAGCAAGTCTCCTGTAGATTACAAATTTCTTGTAAGGATCTCTGGCGCGACTGAGACTCACCCCGGCCAGAGAACTTCGTTACAAATGGCGCCCGAACAGGGACTTGTAGGGTAAAATCCTGGGAAAATACCACCTTGTAGAGCAGGGTTAAAAATTTTTTTGGACGGGTAAACTACGGTTTCGGTGCACCGAAAATTGGCGCGAAAACCTAGAAAAGCGCGCAGTACCACGTGGAGAGTGACGCCATAAAACGCAAGTCGTGACGCGACCGAGTGAAACGCAGGCAGCCCACGAGCTGACGTCGCAGTACCGACAAGTAACGCAAGCGAGTGAAAAAGTGAAAATACCAAAATACCAGAACACAAAAATAAATTCGCCATCACAACAAAACAAACGAGCAATACAAACTGTATATCAAAACTACAGAGAAAAAAAAAAACAAATATAAGCACACAGGAGACGAGATGCCAGCCACGGAAGGAGAAAATGCCCAAGCGCAGAACAAAGGAGCAGCAAATGATCCTGGTGAGTCTGTTCCAATTAGACTAAAGAATCCTGGGGTGGGAACAACTTGGATCTATTCCCGTCGCTAGGAGGACTATTGCTGGACGATAAAGCAGGAGGATCCATATGCGGAATACTCAAGAAAAAAAATTTAAAAATCACAAACCTAAAAACTTGTACTTTATCTAATTTGTTTTACCTTAATAAAACTAGTTAACGCAAATTCTACACAATGCGTATATTTATTCTGTTGGAATGTCCTGTTACATTCGAGTTCTAAGGTTATTTCATCTGATTGGGGCTGTTATGCTTATATGTTAACTGTTAATGCCAAAGCCGAGACACTCATCATGTTATATAAAATTCAGGCTACTATAGATGAAAAAAAGTGACAAAAAGTACTTCAGTAAAATCCATTGTAGCTAAAGAAGTAGAGGTCGCCCAACTTTGTGATTGAACACTCTTGAAGTTAAAGGTTCAAAGTACCATTTCCGCTAAATTGTGGCTCTGGGCTGCGAAGGGTTTTCTTGCTATTAAGGTGCAAAAAGTGCCTAAAAATCGAAAATTTGGAACTTTAACCACGGATTTCTTAAAACTGTTACGTGATGGAAAGTTTCCAAGTATGAGGTAGTAATCTACAGTTAAAATCCTTTCAGGTTTTGTAACTTTTATTCTTGGGCCAATAAAAAGTCTCGATTTTGTCGACCA
>JBAMCF010000663.1:0-57203 GCA_037075285.1 Drosophila lutescens
TAAATGTATTTATTCCTCTGTAAACACGCGCAAAAAATTAATGGCGCCGCGTGTTTTGTTCGATGATTCCCTCTCTCTCTGATTGCTTATGGTTCACCATCTCTCTATACCTCTCCCAACAACTCGTACAGTGGGACGCGTAGGCTAAATTTCACAACTATAACAATATTCCAAATTATAAAAATGTTAAATTATGCACCCGGATTTAAAGACAAGTAATACTGGCTTAAACTATTTTTATTTATACAGGTACATATTTAAAAAATATACGAACTAGTCTCTCAGTTTTTAAGCTATCGGGATGAAACTTTTCCAAAAGTCTTCTTACTATTGCAGCTAGTATATAAGTCGGAACCGACCGGATCGGACAACTATATCTTATAGCTCCCATAGGAAGGATCGGGAAAAAAAGTTCAAAAAATTCTACCTTCGGTGTTTTTTTAAAGAATAACCTTCTACTCTTGGGATTATCACTTTTTAAATATTTCTGAATTTCGAATTAAATTTGAAAAAAATCGGATCACTATATCATATAGCTGCCATAGGAACGGCCTGAAAATTAAATGGAAATTGATAGGAAAAAAATTATATCTTTGTTAATTTATATTATATTTTCTTCTTCTCTGGGATATAGCTTTTCTTTAACATTTCTAAATTTTGAATTAAATTTAACAAAATTCGGACGTCTTTATTTTATAGCTGTCATAGGAAGGATCAAAAAATGAATGTCAAAATATACGAAAGCAGCTAAAATGTTGATTGTTGTAACATATACGCAGGTTAATCTAAATTTAATATTTTTGTAAGTTAATAGGAATGATCTGCAAGGGTATATAAGCTTCGGCTGGCCGAAGCTAGCTTTCTTTCTTGTTTTATTTGAATTAGCTATTTATTGCCGCCCACAGTCTGATTTCAATTAAATCCAGCAGACTGCTGCATATACTTGTATACAAATATTTAAATGTATTTATTCCTCTGTAAACACGCGCAAAAAATTAATGGCGCCGCGTGTTGTATTCGATGATTCCCTCTCTCTCTGATTGCTTATGGTTCTCCATCTCTCAATACCTCTCCCAACGACTCGTACAGTGGGACGCGTAGGCTAAATTTTATATCTATAAACATTTTTATTTGAATCAGCTATTTATCCAGCAGACTGCTGCATATACTTGTATACAAATATTTAAATGTATTTATTCCTCTGTAAACACGCGGAAAAATTAATGGCGACGCGTGTTTTGTTCGATGATTCCCTCTCTCTCTGATTGCTTATGGTTCTCCATCTCTCAATACCTCTCCCAACAACTCGTACAGTGGGACGCGTAGGCTAAATTTCACAACTATAACAATATTCCAAATTATAAAAATGTTAAATTATGCACCCGGATTTAAAGACAAGTAATACTGGCTTAAACTATTTTTATTTATATTCTACCTTTGGTGTTTTTTGAAGAATAACCTTCTACTCTTAAGAATATCAGTTTTAAAATATTTCTGAATTTCGAATTAAATTTGAAAAAAAATCATATAGCTGCCATAGGAACGGCCTGAAAATTAAATGGAAATTGATAGGAAAAAAATTATATCTTTGTTAATTTATATTATATTCTCTTCTTCTCTGGGATATAGCTTTTCTTTAACATTTCAAAATTTAGAATTAAATTTAATAAATTTCGGACGTCTATATTTTATAGCTGTCATAGGAAGGATCAAAAAATGAATGTCAAAATATACGAAAGCAGCTAAAATTTTGATTGTTGTAACATATACGCAAGTAAATCTAAATTTAATGTTTTTGTAAGTTAATAGGAATGATCTGCAAGGGTATATAAGCTTCGGCTGGCCGAAGCTAGCTTTCTTTCTTGTTTTATTTGAATTAGCTATTTATTACCGCCCACAGTCTGATTTCAATAAAATCCAGCAGACTGCTGCATATACTTGTATACAAATATTTAAATGTATTTATTCCTCGGTAAACACGCGCAAAAAATTAATGGCGCCGCGTGTTGTATTCGATGATTCCCTCTCTCTCTGCTTGCTTATGGTTCTCCATCTCTCTATACCTCTCCCAACGACTCGTACAGTGGGACGCGTAGGCTAAAATTTTATATGTATAAACATTTCTATTTGAATCAGCTATTTATGGCCGACCACTGTCTGATTTTCAATAAAATCCAGCAGACTGCTGCATATACTTGTATACATATATTTAAATGTATTTATGTATGCATGTGTTAACGCGCCCAAAAAATTAATGGCGCAGCGTGTCGTATTCGATGATTCCCTCTCTCTCTGCTTGCTTATGGTTCTCCATATGTTGTAACATATACGCAAGTAAATCTAAATTTAATGTTTTTGTAAGTTAATAGGAATGATCTGCAAGGGTATATAAGCTTCGGCTGGCCGAAGCTAGCTTTCTTTCTTGTTTTATTTGAATAAGCTATTTATTACCGCCCACAGTCTGATTTCAATAAAATCCAGCAGACTGCTGCATATACTTGTATACAAATATTTAAATGTATTTATTCCTCGGTAAACACGCGCAAAAAATTAATGGCGCCGCGTGTTGTATTCGATGATTCCCTCTCTCTCTGCTTGCTTATGGTTCACCATCTCTCTATACCTCTCCCAACAACTCGTTCAGTGGGACGCGTAGGCTAAATTTCACAACTATAACAATATTCCAAATTATAAAAATGTTAAATTATGCACCCGGATTTAAAGACAAGTAATACTGGCTTAAACTATTTTTATTTATACAGGTACATATTTAAAAAATATACGAACTAGTCTCTCAGTTTTTAAGCTATCGGGATGAAACTTTTCCAAAAGTCTTCTTACTATTGCAGCTAGTATATAAGTCGGAACCGACCGGATCGGACAACTATATCTTATAGCTCCCATAGGAAGGATCGGGAAAAAAAAGTTCAAAAAATTCTACCTTCGGTGTTTTTTTAAAGAATAACCTTCTACTCTTGGGATTATCACTTTTTAAATATTTCTGAATTTCGAATTAAATTTGAAAAAAATCGGATCACTATATCATATAGCTGCCATAGGAACGGCCTGAAAATTAAATGGAAATTGATAGGAAAAAAATTATATCTTTGTTAATTTATATTATATTCTCTTCTTCTCTGGGATATAGCTTTATTTAACATTTCAAAATTTAGAATTAAATTTAATAAATTTCGGACGTCTATATTTTATAGCTGTCATAGGAAGGATCAAAAAATGAATGTCAAAATATACGAAAGCAGCTAAAATTTTGATTGTTGTAACATATACGCAAGTAAATCTAAATTTAATGTTTTTGTAAGTTAATAGGAATGATCTGCAAGGGTATATAAGCTTCGGCTGGCCGAAGCTAGCTTTCTTTCTTGTTTTATTTGAATTAGCTATTTATTACCGCCCACAGTCTGATTTCAATAAAATCCAGCAGACTGCTGCATATACTTGTATACAAATATTTAAATGTATTTATTCCTCGGTAAACACGCGCAAAAAATTAATGGCGCCGCGTGTTGTATTCGATGATTCCCTCTCTCTCTGCTTGCTTATGGTTCACCATCTCTCTATACCTCTCCCAACAACTCGTACAGTGGGACGCGTAGGCTAAATTTCACAACTATAACAATATTCCAAATTATAAAAATGTTAAATTATGCACCCGGCCCTTAAGCAAGTAATACTGGCTTAAACTATTTTTATTTATACAGGTACATATTTAAAAAATATACGAACTAGTCTCTCAGTTTTTAAGCTATCGGGATGAAACTTTTCCAAAAGTCTTCTTACTATTGCAGCTAGTATATAAGTCGGAACCGACCGGATCGGACAACTATATCTTATAGCTCCCATAGGAAGGATCGGGAAAAAAAAGTTCAAAAAATTCTACCTTCGGTGTTTTTTTAAAGAATAACCTTCTACTCTTGGGATTATCACTTTTTAAATATTTCTGAATTTCGAATTAAATTTGAAAAAAATCGGATCACTATATCATATAGCTGCCATAGGAACGGCCTGAAAATTAAATGGAAATTGATAGGAAAAAAATTATATCTTTGTTAATTTATATTATATTTTCTTCTTCTCTGGGATATAGCTTTTCTTTAACATTTCTAAATTTTGAATTAAATTTAACAAAATTCGGACGTCTTTATTTTATAGCTGTCATAGGAAGGATCAAAAAATGAATGTCAAAATATACGAAAGCAGCTAAAATGTTGATTGTTGTAACATATACGCAGGTTAATCTAAATTTAATATTTTTGTAAGTTAATAGGAATGATCTGCAAGGGTATATAAGCTTCGGCTGGCCGAAGCTAGCTTTCTTTCTTGTTTTATTTGAATTAGCTATTTATTACCGCCCACAGTCTGATTTCAATAAAATCCAGCAGACTGCTGCATATACTTGTATACAAATATTTAAATGTATTTATTCCTCGGTAAACACGCGCAAAAAATTAATGGCGCCGCGTGTTGTATTCGATGATTCCCTCTCTCTCTGCTTGCTTATGGTTCTCCATCTCTCTATACCTCTCCCAACGACTCGTACAGTGGGACGCGTAGGCTAAATTTTATATCTATAAACATTTTTATTTGAATCAGCTATTTATCCAGCAGACTGCTGCATATACTTGTATACAAATATTTAAATGTATTTATTCCTCTGTAAACACGCGGAAAAATTAATGGCGACGCGTGTTTTGTTCGATGATTCCCTCTCTCTCTGATTGCTTATGGTTCTCCATCTCTCAATACCTCTCCCAACAACTCGTACAGTGGGACGCGTAGGCTAAATTTCACAACTATAACAATATTCCAAATTATAAAAATGTTAAATTATGCACCCGGATTTAAAGACAAGTAATACTGGCTTAAACTATTTTTATTTATATTCTACCTTTGGTGTTTTTTGAAGAATAACCTTCTACTCTTAAGAATATCAGTTTTAAAATATTTCTGAATTTCGAATTAAATTTGAAAAAAATCATATAGCTGCCATAGGAACGGCCTGAAAATTAAATGGAAATTGATAGGAAAAAAATTATATCTTTGTTAATTTATATTATATTCTCTTCTTCTCTGGGATATAGCTTTTCTTTAACATTTCAAAATTTAGAATTAAATTTAATAAATTTCGGACGTCTATATTTTATAGCTGTCATAGGAAGGATCAAAAAATGAATGTCAAAATATACGAAAGCAGCTAAAATTTTGATTGTTGTAACATATACGCAAGTAAATCTAAATTTAATGTTTTTGTAAGTTAATAGGAATGATCTGCAAGGGTATATAAGCTTCGGCTGGCCGAAGCTAGCTTTCTTTCTTGTTTTATTTGAATTAGCTATTTATTACCGCCCACAGTCTGATTTCAATAAAATCCAGCAGACTGCTGCATATACTTGTATACAAATATTTAAATGTATTTATTCCTCGGTAAACACGCGCAAAGTAATGGCGCCGCGTGTTGTATTCGATGATTCCTCTCTCTCTGCTTGCTTATGGTTCTCCATTCTCTATACCTCTCCAACGACTCGTACAGTGGGACGCGTAGGCTAAAATTTTATATGTATAAACATTTCCATTTGAATCAGCTATTTATGGCCGACCACTGTCTGATTTTCAATAAAATCCAGCAGACTGCTGCATATACTTGTATACATATATTTAAATGTATTTATGTATGCATGTGTTAACGCGCCCAAAAAATTAATGGCGCAGCGTGTCGTATTCGATGATTCCCTCTCTCTCTGCTTGTTATGGTTCTCCATATGTTGTAACATATACGCAAAGTAAATCTAAATTTAATGTTTTTGTAAGTTAATAGGAATGATCTGCAAGAGTATATAAGCTTCGGCTGGCCGACTAGCTTTCTTTCTTGTTTTATTTGAATAAGCTATTTATTTCCGCCCACAGTCTGATTTCAATAAAATCCAGCAGACTGCTGCATATACTTGTATACAAATATTTAAATGATTTATTCCTCTGTAAACACGCGCAAAAAATTAATGGCGCCGCGTGTTTTGTTCGATGATTCCCTCTCTCTCTGATTGCTTATGGTTCACCATCTCTCTATACCTCTCCCAACAACTCGTACAGTGGGCGGCAATAAATAGCTAATTCAAATAAAACAAGAAAAGAAAGCTAGCTTCGGCCAGCCGAAGCTTATATACCCTTGCAGATCATTCCTATTAACTTACAAAAATATTAAATTTAGATTAACTTGCGTATATGTTACAACAATCAAAATTTTAGCTGCTTTCGTATATTTTGACATTCATTTTTTGATCCTTCCTATGACAGCTATAAAATATAGACGTCCGAATTTTGTTAAATTTAATTCGGAATTTTGAAATGTTAAAGAAAAGCATATCCCAGAGAAGAAGAGAATATAATATAAATTAACAAAGATATAATTTTTTTCCTATCAATTTCCATTTAATTTTCAGGCCGTTCCTATGGCAGCTATATGATATAGTGATCCGATTTTTTTCAAATTTAATTCGAAATTCAGAAATATTTAAAAAGTGATAATCCCAAGAGTAGAAGGTTATTCTTTAAAAAAACACCGAAGGTAGAATTTTTTGAACTTTTTTTTCCCGATCCTTCCTATGGGAGCTATAAGATATAGTTGTCCGATCCGGTCGGTTCCGACTTATATACTAGCTGCAATAGTAAGAAGACTTTTGGAAAAGTTTCATCCCGATAGCTTAAAAACTGAGAGACTAGTTCGTATATTTTTTAAATATGTACCTGTATAAATAAAAATAGTTTAAGCCAGTATTACTTGTCTTTAAATCCGGGTGCATAATTTAACATTTTTATAATTTGGAATATTGTTATAGTTGTGAAATTTAGCCTACGCGTCCCACTGTACGAGTTGTTGGGAGAGGTATAGAGAGATGGTGAACCATAAGCAATCAGAGAGAGAGGGAATCATCGAACAAAACACGCGGCGCCATTAATTTTTTGCGCGTGTTTACAGAGGAATAAATACATTTAAATATTTGTATACAAGTATATGCAGCAGTCTGCTGGATTTTATTGAAATCAGACTGTGGGCGGTAATAAATAGCTTATTCAAATAAAACAAGAAAGAAAGCTAGCTTCGGCCAGCCGAAGCTTATATACCCTTGCAGATCATTCCTATTAACTTACAAAAACATTAAATTTAGATTTACTTGCGTATATGTTACAACATATGGAGAACCATAAGCAAGCAGAGAGAGAGGGAATCATCGAATACGACACGCTGCGCCATTAATTTTTTGGGCGCGTTAACACATGCATACATAAATACATTTAAATATATGTATACAAGTATATGCAGCAGTCTGCTGGATTTTATTGAAAATCAGACAGTGGTCGGCCATAAATAGCTGATTCAAATAGAAATGTTTATACATATAAAATTTTAGCCTACGCGTCCCACTGTACGAGTCGTTGGGAGAGGTATAGAGAGATGGAGAACCATAAGCAAGCAGAGAGAGAGGGAATCATCGAATACAACACGCGGCGCCATTAATTTTTTGCGCGTGTTTACCGAGGAATAAATACATTTAAATATTTGTATACAAGTATATGCAGCAGTCTGCTGGATTTTATTGAAATCAGACTGTGGGCGGTAATAAATAGCTAATTCAAATAAAACAAGAAAGAAAGCTAGCTTCGGCCAGCCGAAGCTTATATACCCTTGCAGATCATTCCTATTAACTTACAAAAACATTAAATTTAGATTTACTTGCGTATATGTTACAACAATCAAAATTTTAGCTGCTTTCGTATATTTTGACATTCATTTTTTGATCCTTCCTATGACAGCTATAAAATATAGACGTCCGAAATTTATTAAATTTAATTCTAAATTTTGAAATGTTAAAGAAAAGCTATATCCCAGAGAAGAAGAGAATATAATATAAATTAACAAAGATATAATTTTTTTCCTATCAATTTCCATTTAATTTTCAGGCCGTTCCTATGGCAGCTATATGATTTTTTTCAAATTTAATTCGAAATTCAGAAATATTTTAAAACTGATATTCTTAAGAGTAGAAGGTTATTCTTCAAAAAACACCAAAGGTAGAATATAAATAAAAATAGTTTAAGCCAGTATTACTTGTCTTTAAATCCGGGTGCATAATTTAACATTTTTATAATTTGGAATATTGTTATAGTTGTGAAATTTAGCCTACGCGTCCCACTGTACGAGTTGTTGGGAGAGGTATTGAGAGATGGAGAACCATAAGCAATCAGAGAGAGAGGGAATCATCGAACAAAACACGCGTCGCCATTAATTTTTCCGCGTGTTTACAGAGGAATAAATACATTTAAATATTTGTATACAAGTATATGCAGCAGTCTGCTGGATAAATAGCTGATTCAAATAAAAATGTTTATAGATATAAAATTTAGCCTACGCGTCCCACTGTACGAGTCGTTGGGAGAGGTATTGAGAGATGGAGAACCATAAGCAATCAGAGAGAGAGGGAATCATCGAATACAACACGCGGCGCCATTAATTTTTTGCGCGTGTTTACAGAGGAATAAATACATTTAAATATTTGTATACAAGTATATGCAGCAGTCTGCTGGATTTAATTGAAATCAGACTGTGGGCGGCAATAAATAGCTAATTCAAATAAAACAAGAAAGAAAGCTAGCTTCGGCCAGCCGAAGCTTATATACCCTTGCAGATCATTCCTATTAACTTACAAAAATATTAAATTTAGATTAACCTGCGTATATGTTACAACAATCAACATTTTAGCTGCTTTCGTATATTTTGACATTCATTTTTTGATCCTTCCTATGACAGCTATAAAATAAAGACGTCCGAATTTTGTTAAATTTAATTCAAAATTTAGAAATGTTAAAGAAAAGCTATATCCCAGAGAAGAAGAGAATATATAAGATATAATTTTTTTCCTATCAATTTCCATTTAATTTTCAGGCCGTTCCTATGGCAGCTATATGATATAGTGATCCGATTTTTTTCAAATTTAATTCGAAATTCAGAAATATTTAAAAAGTGATAATCCCAAGAGTAGAAGGTTATTCTTTAAAAAAACACCGAAGGTAGAATTTTTTGAACTTTTTTTTCCCGATCCTTCCTATGGGAGCTATAAGATATAGTTGTCCGATCCGGTCGGTTCCGACTTATATACTAGCTGCAATAGTAAGAAGACTTTTGGAAAAGTTTCATCCCGATAGCTTAAAAACTGAGAGACTAGTTCGTATATTTTTTAAATATGTACCTGTATAAATAAAAATAGTTTAAGCCAGTATTACTTGTCTTTAAATCCGGGTGCATAATTTAACATTTTTATAATTTGGAATATTGTTATAGTTGTGAAATTTAGCCTACGCGTCCCACTGTACGAGTTGTTGGGAGAGGTATAGAGAGATGGTGAACCATAAGCAAGCAGAGAGAGAGGGAATCATCGAATACAACACGCGGCGCCATTAATTTTTTGCGCGTGTTTACCGAGGAATAAATACATTTAAATATTTGTATACAAGTATATGCAGCAGTCTGCTGGATTTTATTGAAATCAGACTGTGGGCGGTAATAAATAGCTAATTCAAATAAAACAAGAAAGAAAGCTAGCTTCGGCCAGCCGAAGCTTATATACCCTTGCAGATCATTCCTATTAACTTACAAAAACATTAAATTTAGATTTACTTGCGTATATGTTACAACAATCAAAATTTTAGCTGCTTTCGTATATTTTGACATTCATTTTTTGATCCTTCCTATGACAGCTATAAAATATAGACGTCCGAAATTTATTAAATTTAATTCTAAATTTTGAAATGTTAAATAAAGCTATATCCCAGAGAAGAAGAGAATATAATATAAATTAACAAAGATATAATTTTTTTCCTATCAATTTCCATTTAATTTTCAGGCCGTTCCTATGGCAGCTATATGATATAGTGATCCGATTTTTTTCAAATTTAATTCGAAATTCAGAAATATTTTAAAACTGATATTCTTAAGAGTAGAAGGTTATTCTTCAAAAAACACCGAAGGTAGAATATAAATAAAAATAGTTTAAGCCAGTATTACTTGTCTTTAAATCCGGGTGCATAATTTAACATTTTTATAATTTGGAATATTGTTATAGTTGTGAAATTTAGCCTACGCGTCCCACTGTACGAGTTGTTGGGAGAGGTATTGAGAGATGGTGAACCATCAGCAATCAGAGAGAGAGGGAATCATCGAACAAAACACGCGTCGCCATTAATTTTTCCGCGTGTTTACAGAGGAATAAATACATTTAAATATTTGTATACAAGTATATGCAGCAGTCTGCTGGATAAATAGCTGATTCAAATAAAAATGTTTATAGATATAAAATTTAGCCTACGCGTCCCACTGTACGAGTCGTTGGGAGAGGTATTGAGAGATGGAGAACCATAAGCAATCAGAGAGAGAGGGAATCATCGAATACAACACGCGGCGCCATTAATTTTTTGCGCGTGTTTACAGAGGAATAAATACATTTAAATATTTGTATACAAGTATATGCAGCAGTCTGCTGGATTTAATTGAAATCAGACTGTGGGCGGCAATAAATAGCTAATTCAAATAAAACAAGAAAGAAAGCTAGCTTCGGCCAGCCGAAGCTTATATACCCTTGCAGATCATTCCTATTAACTTACAAAAATATTAAATTTAGATTAACCTGCGTATATGTTACAACAATCAACATTTTAGCTGCTTTCGTATATTTTGACATTCATTTTTTGATCCTTCCTATGACAGATATAAAATAAAGACGTCCGAATTTTGTTAAATTTAATTCAAAATTTAGAAATGTTAAAGAAAAGCTATATCCCAGAGAAGAAGAAAATATAATATAAATTAACAAAGATATAATTTTTTTCCTATCAATTTCCATTTAATTTTCAGGCCGTTCCTATGGCAGCTATATGATATAGTGATCCGATTTTTTTCAAATTTAATTCGAAATTCAGAAATATTTAAAAAGTAATAATCCCAAGAGTAGAAGGTTATTCTTTAAAAAAACACCGAAGGTAGAATTTTTTGAACTTTTTTTTCCCGATCCTTCCTATGGGAGCTATAAGATATAGTTGTCCGATCCGGTCGGTTCCGACTTATATACTAGCTGCAATAGTAAGAAGACTTTTGGAAAAGTTTCATCCCGATAGCTTAAAAACTGAGAGACTAGTTCGTATATTTTTTAAATATGTACCTGTATAAATAAAAATAGTTTAAGCCAGTATTACTTGTCTTTAAATCCGGGTGCATAATTTAACATTTTTATAATTTGGAATATTGTTATAGTTGTGAAATTTAGCCTACGCGTCCCACTGTACGAGTTGTTGGGAGAGGTATAGAGAGATGGTGAACCATAAGCAATCAGAGAGAGAGGGAATCATCGAACAAAACACGCGGCGCCATTAATTTTTTGCGCGTGTTTACAGAGGAATAAATACATTTAAATATTTGTATACAAGTATATGCAGCAGTCTGCTGGATTTTATTGAAATCAGACTGTGGGCGGTAATAAATAGCTAATTCAAATAAAACAAGAAAGAAAGCTAGCTTCGGCCAGCCGAAGCTTATATACCCTTGCAGATCATTCCTATTAACTTACAAAAACATTAAATTTAGATTTACTTGCGTATATGTTACAACAACCAAAATTTTAGCTGCTTTCGTATATTTTGACATTCATTTTTGATCCTTCCTATGACAGCTATAAAATATAGACGTCCGAATTTTATTAAATTTAATTCTAAATTTTGAAATGTTAAAGAAAAGCTATATCCCAGAGAAGAAGAGAATATAATATAAATTAACAAAGATATAATTTTTTTCCTATCAATTTCCATTTAATTTTCAGGCCGTTCCTATGGCAGCTATATGATATAGTGATCCGATTTTTTTCAAATTTAATTCGAAATTCAGAAATATTTTAAAACTGATATTCTTAAGAGTAGAAGGTTATTCTTCAAAAAACACCGAAGGTAGAATATAAATAAAAATAGTTTAAGCCAGTATTACTTGTCTTTAAATCCGGGTGCATAATTTAACATTTTTATAATTTGGAATATTGTTATAGTTGTGAAATTTAGCCTACGCGTCCCACTGTACGAGTTGTTGGGAGAGGTATTGAGAGATGGAGAACCATAAGCAATCAGAGAGAGAGGGAATCATCGAACAAAACACGCGTCGCCATTAATTTTTCCGCGTGTTTACAGAGGAATAAATACATTTAAATATTTGTATACAAGTATATGCAGCAGTCTGCTGGATTTAATTGAAATCAGACTGTAGGCGGCAATAAATAGCTAATTCAAATAAAACAAGAAAGAAAGCTAGCTTCGGCCAGCTGAAGCTTATATACCCTTGCAGATCATTCCTATTAACTTACAAAAACATTAAATTTAGATTTACTTGCGTATACATATGTTACAACAATCAAAATTTTAGCTGCTTTCGTATATTTTGACATTTATTTTTTGATCCTTCCTATGACAGCTATAAAATATAGACGTCCGAATTTTATTAAATTTAATTCTAAATTTTGAAATGTTAAAGAAAAGCTATATCCCAGAGAAGAAGAGAATATAATATAAATTAACAAAGATATAATTTTTTTCCTATCAATTTCCATTTAATTTTCAGGCCGTTCCTATGGCAGCTATATGATATAGTGATCCGATTTTTTTCAAATTTAATTCGAAATTCAGAAATATTTTAAAACTGATATTCTTAAGAGTAGAAGGTTATTCTTCAAAAAACACCGAAGATAGAATTTTTTGAACTTTTTTTTTCCGATCCTTCCTATGGGAGCTATAAGATATAGTTGTCCGATCCGGTCGGTTCCGACTTATATACTAGCTTATATACAATACCCTTGCAGATCATTCCTATTAACTTACAAAAACATTAAATTTAGATTTACTGGCGTATATGTTACAACATATGGAGAACCATAAGCAAGCAGAGAGAGAGGGAATCATCGAATACGACACGCTGCGCCATTAATTTTTTGGGCGCGTTAACACATGCATACATAAATACATTTAAATATATGTATACAAGTATATGCAGCAGTCTGCTGGATTTTATTGAAAATCAGACAGTGGTCGGCCATAAATAGCTGATTCAAATAGAAATGTTTATACATATAAAATTTTAGCCTACGCGTCCCACTGTACGAGTCGTTGGGAGAGGTATAGAGAGATGGAGAACCATAAGCAAGCAGAGAGAGAGGGAATCATCGAATACAACACGCGGCGCCATTAATTTTTTGCGCGTGTTTACCGAGGAATAAATACATTTAAATATTTGTATACAAGTATATGCAGCAGTCTGCTGGATTTTATTGAAATCAGACTGTGGGCGGTAATAAATAGCTAATTCAAATAAAACAAGAAAGAAAGCTAGCTTCGGCCAGCCGAAGCTTATATACCCTTGCAGATCATTCCTATTAACTTACAAAAACATTAAATTTAGATTTACTTGCGTATATGTTACAACAATCAAAATTTTAGCTGCTTTCGTATATTTTGACATTCATTTTTTGATCCTTCCTATGACAGCTATAAAATATAGACGTCCGAAATTTATTAAATTTAATTCTAAATTTTGAAATGTTAAAGAAAAGCTATATCCCAGAGAAGAAGAGAATATAATATAAATTAACAAAGATATAATTTTTTTCCTATCAATTTCCATTTAATTTTCAGGCCGTTCCTATGGCAGCTATATGATATAGTGATCCGATTTTTTTCAAATTTAATTCGAAATTCAGAAATATTTAAAAAGTGATAATCCCAAGAGTAGAAGGTTATTCTTTAAAAAAACACCGAAGGTAGAATTTTTTGAACTTTTTTTTCCCGATCCTTCCTATGGGAGCTATAAGATATAGTTGTCCGATCCGGTCGGTTCCGACTTATATACTAGCTGCAATAGTAAGAAGACTTTTGGAAAAGTTTCATCCCGATAGCTTAAAAACTGAGAGACTAGTTCGTATATTTTTTAAATATGTACCTGTATAAATAAAAATAGTTTAAGCCAGTATTACTTGCTTAAGGGCCGGGTGCATAATTTAACATTTTTATAATTTGGAATATTGTTATAGTTGTGAAATTTAGCCTACGCGTCCCACTGTACGAGTTGTTGGGAGAGGTATAGAGAGATGGTGAACCATAAGCAAGCAGAGAGAGAGGGAATCATCGAATACAACACGCGGCGCCATTAATTTTTTGCGCGTGTTTACCGAGGAATAAATACATTTAAATATTTGTATACAAGTATATGCAGCAGTCTGCTGGATTTTATTGAAATCAGACTGTGGGCGGTAATAAATAGCTAATTCAAATAAAACAAGAAAGAAAGCTAGCTTCGGCCAGCCGAAGCTTATATACCCTTGCAGATCATTCCTATTAACTTACAAAAACATTAAATTTAGATTTACTTGCGTATATGTTACAACAATCAAAATTTTAGCTGCTTTCGTATATTTTGACATTCATTTTTTGATCCTTCCTATGACAGCTATAAAATATAGACGTCCGAATTTTATTAAATTTAATTCTAAATTTTGAAATGTTAAAGAAAAGCTATATCCCAGAGAAGAAGAGAATATATAAGATATAATTTTTTTCCTATCAATTTCCATTTAATTTTCAGGCCGTTCCTATGGCAGCTATTTGATATAGTGATCCGATTTTTTTCAAATTTAATTCGAAATTCAGAAATATTTAAAAACTGATATTCTTAAGAGTAGAAGGTTATTCTTCAAAAAACACCGAAGGTAGAATTTTTTGAACTTTTTTTTTCCGATCCTTCCTATGGGAGCTATAAGATATAGTTGTCCGATCCGGTCGGTTCCGACTTATATACTAGCTGCAATAGTAAGAAGACTTGGAAAAGTTTCATCCCGATAGCTTAAAAACTGAGAGACTAGTTTGTATATTTTTTAAATATGTACCCGTATAAATAAAAATAGTTTAAGCCAGTACTACTTGTCTTTAAATCCGGGTGCATAATTTAACGTTTTTATAATTTGGAATATTGTTATAATTGTGAAATTTAGCCTACGCGTCCCACTGTACGAGTTGTTGGGAGAGGTACAAAGAGAGATGGATGACCGGTTGCAAGCAGAGATGCAATTGGCTGAGGAAAGAGAGGGGATCTTCGACTGCGACACGCAGCGCAAATATTTATGTGGGCGCGTTTATCTCTAAAGATTATAAAATGAAAGACCGATTTTTAAGGGGATACGACCACAGCCCAAACCTTAAGAGCTACAGCAGCCAAATTTTTGCACAGTATTCCATTGGGGGCGTAGGCGCCCACTAAGATCCGACATGTCCCCCCAGTGGCCCCAAACAGCTCCAACATCCATATTTAGAGCAAAAAAAGTATTAGATGTACTCATGCTTAACTTCTAAAGGGGATGGAATTTCGAAATTTGGATTTTGCAGAATTTTAGGTCTTGAAAAGGCCTAATTAAAAATCTAAAAGAAATTTCGATATCCCCCATAATTTGGGGGCTACATTTAAAATTAACTTTTCGATTTTAAAAATCTTAACCGCTGCTCCGATCAAGATGATTTTTGGATCATTAGTTATTCTATGGCCCAAATGCTTAAGTTTTATTTTTCAAGTTTTTTACATTTTTTTAAGTATTTTTAACGATTTTATTTAGATTTTCGAAGTTATTGCGTTGCATTTTGTGAGAGCCTGCCGAGAGAGCGAAACCCAGAGAGCGGATGCCAAGAGAGCGACGGCCGAGAGAGCAACAACCAAGAAAACTGACGAGGGGGTGGGGTAGTGCTGTGTGTGATAGGGAGGGGAAAGGGGCAATTTAAGTTCAAATTCGTTTTGGATTTTAAAAACTTAAACTGCTGTTCCGATCAATTGATTTTCGATCAATAGTCAGTCCTGTGGATCAAATGCTTAGGTTTTATTTTTAAAAAAATATTTTTCATTTTGTAGCAGAAGTAAGAGCCTTTTTTTATTTCCACCAAGGAAGAAAATAAAAAGTTACAACAAATTCTGTAAGCAAAGACAAAATGTTTCCAAGTTAATTATTAATCTTAAGATTCGAACTTTTAACCAAATACGTATGTACATTTGTATATTTGGATATGTTTTGATTTGCTTATATTTACAATACATGTACAATACAATACATACACACAATTTGTGTGTATGTTTCTACTTGAAAGTAGATAATGTGCTTAAATACAAATAAAATCATTAATTTCCTTTCAGCCAATGCAAAATTTGTCGAGCTTAAATTTACATTTACATTTTACGCAAATTAAAATTGCATTGATAGTATTGTAACTGATAGAAAGTATACAAATTCAATACTTTTACATAGATCACATTCATTTATTATATAGCTCGGCCAGTAGCCTTTTGATTCTTGCTCCTGAAGGATCTTCTAAAAAGGGTTTTACACAAAGGTTTTCAAAAAACGCGCTTATAAGAAAACATAAAGTCCTGACAACCTTACTCCAAACTAATTTTAAGCGAACGAAGTCGCTCCGGGTATAGCTAGTACATACATAAAAATACATACAACATACATAGACCCGCCTTTTTCCCCATTGTTCTGCTTTCAAAGCGCATAGTGTCGACCAAAACTTGTTTTTTATGAGGGATGATTTTAAATTGTATTGCAATCTTATCCACATTTTTAAAAAATATATTCTGTAAAGGTATATATTTACTTGAAAGTAGATAATGTGCTTAAATACAAATAAAATCATTAATTTCCTTTCAGCCAATGCAAAATTTGTCGAGCTTAAATTTACATTTACATTTTACGCAAATTAAAATTGCATTGATAGTATTGTAACTGATAGAAAGTATACAAATTCAATACTTTTACATAGATCACATTCATTTATTATATAGCTCGGCCAGTAGCCTTTTGATTCTCGCTCCTGAAGGATCTTCTAAAAAGGGTTTTACACAAAGGTTTTCAAAAAACGCGCTTATAAGAAAACATAAAGTCCTGACAACCTTACTCCAAACTAATTTTAAGCGAACGAAGTCGCTCCGGGTATAGCTAGTACATACATAAAAATACATACAACATACATAGACCCGCCTTTTTCCCCATTGTTCTGCTTTCAAAGCGCATAGTGTCGACCAAAACTTGTTTTTTATGAGGGATGATTTTAAATTGTATTGCAATCTTATCCACATTTTTAAAAAATATATTCTGTAAAGGTATATATTTTAAAAATATGTACCTGTATAAATAAAAATGGTTTAAGCTAGTAATCTTGTCTGAAGAGCCTGTTGCATTTTTTAAAAATGTTTTAGTTCGTAATATTGTTATAAATCTAAATCTTAGCCTACGCCTCCCACTGTGCAAATTGCCAGTAGAAAATTGACAGCGAGAAGGGAAACAATAGACAGACGGAGGTCATCTTCGAAACGCAGCGCTATTTTTTTGTACCCGTATTGAGTGGTTGATTTCGGATCTTGGCAATTAAATTTGTTTTATTTTTGTGTTTTAAGACAAGAGAAAATTTGTATTACAACCAAAAAGAGACCAGGCCATTTTTTTAAGCGTGTGGTAATCCTTTTGTACTTTGAATTTTTGTCTGTGCGCGCGAATAGCTGCCATAAAGCTAAAATAACATTTTAGTTGAGGGGAGGGGTGAGGGTTTTCAATACAAATATTTTCTTTGTTGAATAATTTTTTTTTTAAACATAATCTTACGAATCTTTAAATATTAAAAAAAAAAATAACACAAAATAATAACTACTGCAAAAAAAATTATGTTTCTGCTCGTGGAAAAATTATATATATGCACATTGCAATATTTAAATACTTCCAACTAAAATTTAAGTATTTAAACATTTAAATTGAAATTTAAAATTTTTTTATATGTCACAATTGCATTTTTAAGTAACAAGAAAAAATATATTTTGTATGTATTTGTATTTAAAATGTAATCAATCTAATACTATATAAATATAATTAATTTTTAAAATTTATCAACTTTGCCTACACCCAAAAAAAAATGACCATAGAAACTAAACTATTTGTACATTAAAAGTAAACTATTGAGTGTCAAAAATTTCTCGATACTCTGAGTATTAACCTAATGACTTCGAAAGTGTTAAAATGAAACTTTTGGAAGTTGTCAAGATTAAACTAACGAGTATACACTTTATACTCACTCAGTGTACTGAAAATTAGGCTGGTAGTTTATTTTGTATACTATTTAGTGTACACGCTACGCTATGTGGTCTCAGTTTTATACTATTTTGTGTACATATTATACTAAGTTCGTGAGCTGTAGTATACTTATTAAACTATTTATCAAAATTGTTAGTGTACATTTGAAACAATTTCGTAAAATACCCATACGATTTCCCCGCTACCTGTAGTATACAATTTATACTATTTAGTTTTTTGTGGTATACAATTTAATCCCAATAAAATCTCGTTGTATAATGTTTTTCTTTTATTATTATTCAATATATTATTGTATTATTATTTGATAAATATTCATAAATTAAAATAATTTTAATCTTACATAGGTTACAGTATTCTTATAATAACATTTAACAGGTCCCCTGAAAAACACTAATATTATTAATTTTTAAAGAATTTTCTTTTCCACCAACTTTTATTTTCATGGAAACAAGTATTTTGCGCAATACAAACATATATGTTTGTAACTCCTTCTCGTGCGCAAAGCACTTCCCACCGGGAAAATTCCTCTGGAAAATAACATATTTTCATCAGGTTTCTCCAATAAGCGGAAGGGACTAAACCTCATTCACCCCTTACATTTCTACCATCTCTGGTTTCAAAATACACGGGGGTGACACAAAAAGTAAGGGGGAAATGAGGTTTCTATCTGGATCTCTGGCAGAAGAATGCAGGACAAAAACCACTGGTTTTTCGACTTCCCGCATTATAGATTTTCCACACGTGCTCAGTTATGGTTTTCCTCTATTTGCAATATCTGCTTTTCCACACCCTCCCAGTTTTGGTTTTCCAATACTTTGCAGTATCTGATTTCCCACAATAAAAAATAACTTTTTTTCATGTAATATTTGCATGTGTATTTATTAATAATATTTACAATCGAAGCATTGGAATTAAAAACAAGAGAGAACGCTATAGTCGGGTGCCCCGACAATCAGATACCCGTTACTCAGGTAAAGGGAGTGCGAGGGAGATGGAGATAGAAACTTTGAACACGAATAACTTTTTAACGAATGGTCCGATTTGAAAAATTTCTTCTACATTTCGATAGGTATTGATAAACACAATAAAACTGCATTTTTACTTTTCCGAAATATTGAAATTTTTAAAATCGTATATAAGCGATTGTGGGCGTTAGAGGGGGCGTGGCACCTTTTTGAAACAAACTTGCGCTGCGTAGGAACTCCTAGAATCTGTATGCAAAATGCCAATCTTCTAGCTTTTATAGTTTCCGAGATCTCAGCGTTCATACGGACAGACGGACAGACAGACAGACAGACAGACAGACAGACAGACAGACAGACGGACAGACGGACAGACGGACATGGCTAGATCGACTCGGCTAGTGATCCTGATCAAGAATATATATACTTTATGGGGTCGGAAACGCTTCCTTCTAGCTGTTACATACTTTTGCACGAATACAATATACCCTTTTACTCTACGAGTAACGGGTATAATTATTAATGCCTCAAGCACTCCCGGTTTTTGCTTGGCCGAATGCAGGTCTTAGGTATCCATGTCTTGTAAGCCTGTCTTAAAAAGAGTAATTACCATTATTACATCTCCATATAAAATTAAGGGATCTCTCCAGAAATTATGCCTAGTTTGCCATGGCAGATCATTTACCCTCTGATCAGCTGTTTTATGTCGGGGATGAGAACTATAAGAAGAAAAAATTAAATATGGGAAATGCAGGCGCAACAGTTCTGGTCCCAAGAAGTCTCAATCGGCCTGGCTGAAATAAATGTAATATTTTGATTGAGTTAAACAACTAAGTTAGTACTGAAGTACTATTCATACAACCATTTAATGAACACCGCACACCATTTACGACTTATGAAGATTAAAAACATTTCAAGTGACACTGAAATGCAGAGTTTGTGGTAAAGATAGCATCTGAAGGCTTATATTTATTAATGGCGAAAATATCTGTGGTACTAACCTCTGTAACGCTGAAATAAAGATTATTAAGCAACCACATTTATGTTATCACTTACCTTTTTCTTGTTTTTTAGAATTAACCGAACGATTTTTCACTTTTTTCACTTTTTTGGACGAAATGTAAAATGATGTGACCCTGCATCATATACTTGATAATACCAAAATGCAAAATGCAGATAAATTTGGTGTTAATTTCGTTGTAAGTTAGGGTCACACCTGCCACGATCTGACGATCAAATTATTTTATTTAATAGAAAATGTTTAAAAATATAAAAAACAATAATATTTTTCTTTGTAATTTTATGGCAATCCTTGACAAATGTGATCAAATTTTTTAATCTGCTTACCACATTACCCACATTCATTCTTATTATTATTTGTAAAAATTGTGAGTAAAATAAATTAAAATCATCAATAAATATTATGATTATAGACATTATGATCATAGTATTTAGTTTAATTTATTTGATTAAAAATTATTAATATTTTTTCTATGAATTTTAAAATTACTAAAAAATAAAGACAAATGTGAGAACAAGATTTTTTTTTTTTTTGGTGTAAATCATAGGATTTTTAAATATTATAAGATGGTGATTTTTTGTTAAAAAATGTTATAATCGTAGTGCCACAGAAATCACACAGCGCATAAGTGGCCTGATATTGATGCTACTCAGAAACCCACCCCCATTTAACGCTCAGAAATTATCTAACCCCACACCGCCGCCTGCAAAAAGGAACAGGATTTCAAGAACACAAAAACCAACTTCTCACTTTCCTGCTGGGAATTGTTTCCATGAAAATACATACATTTACGCACAATGCTTATAAGTGTAGATAAACACAGCGCACTTTTCCCATTTCAACCCCTGTTTCCATGGAAACAAGTATTTTGCGCAACACATACATACATATATGTTTGGAACTCCTTCGCGTGCGCAAAGCACTTGTTTCCATGGAAGCAAGGGGTGGGTTTTTTACACTACCTCTATGTTTATACAAACATTTTAATTTGAGCAATAGAATTGATTTTACACAGAGCAATCAAAATTTGCCAATAAGGAAAATGAAATATTGCACTTATTTTAAAATAAATATTTTACTTACATCTTGACTCGGCACGAATTTCACAGGAATGCAGGACCAAACTCACACAGATAAATCATCATAATAATCACAAACGCGTCAAAAACGCGAAATCTGGTATCACTTTTTGTGTTCCTATACTCGCTTTTGTCCTGGTTTTACACCAAGGTATATGTACAAATAATCGCTATCGTCCTAGTTTCACACCATAAAAAATAATTTTTCGGTCAGTATAAAATGTATGCTACAGATTGTCACTCTTATAATAATTAGTGTAACCTTGAAACTATAAAGTGTAGGCATGAAACTATTTTGTAGTACGTTGAAACTACATTTTCTTTATACTACAAAAAGTTTTTTTTGAAACTACAAGTGTAAATAATAAACTAAGTAGTCGAATATAATTAGTTTACAAATTACACTAAAGGTTTACGCCTTATACTCTTTGGTGTAGCACTTACACTACACAGTTTACAGTTTAAACTAATTAGTGTTAATTTAATACTTACACTTTCATACTACCATCAGTATACTTTTAATACAACGCTCATTAAATGTAAACTTTTGGTTTTTTTTTTGGGTGTATGTTGTGTGCCTATAAAAAGCCAAGTCTGAAAGGCGCTGTTATTTGTCATCTTATATTTCAATTAATAAATTAGTAATTCTTCATTACAGATTAAAAAACAAATATTTTGCCCCACAATCAAGGGGTTTACATAATTTTTTTTTTTAATTATGGCCAGGAATAAAAAGAATCCTGTTTCAGTGTTATTTTACTTAAAATTTAACAACGATCTAGTCGAAGTAAGACATTCCATTTTTTTACCATTTTTAAAATGATTTAAGTCAAAGTTTTAAGATTTTTCGGTAAGAAAACTGATCTGTATTTTTCATCATCCGGATCGTTAATTTCAGCGAAAAAATTGAAGTGTCCCGACAGTTCTATCTGTGGGGTCGTATTTCTTTAAAATCATCATGCAATACCTTAGAAAAATGTAAAAATGGTGCAAAATATTATTTTTTTTTAAATCAGCTGGAAAATTATAGTAATGGATTAATTGTGTTAATAGTTTTAAAAATCACTGCGCCTTTTGATCGATGTCCCAAGACAGCCCTTGGGTGGCCCCTTAAGACACAAGAAACAGACGGCGGAAGCTTCTCCGGTAACCAATCTCTGGACCAGGAAGCTGAAAAAAAATGGCCACCCAACTGTTAGAGGCCAATAATGCGGCGGATAATGAGGCCGGCGTAGGTGGAGAAGTAGCACATCGGCATCATCCCTCCCCTGCTCCTGCTCCTCCCCCGTCCGGATTCTCCTCCTCATGTTCCTCCTCCTGCTTCTCCACCTGCACCGGCTCCTCCTCCATATGTTTTTGCTCCTTTTCATGCTCCTGCTCCTCCCCCTTATCCATCTTCTACCGCTCCTGCTCCCCCTGCTCTGGCTTTTGCTCCTCCCCCTCCTGCTCTTTCTCCTCATGCTCCTCCCCCTCCTGCTTCACCTTCGCCGCATCAATTTAAACGCCTTTTTTCCTGCTCCTTATTCTGGAGATCGGCAACCGGAGGAGCTGCTGCAGGCTGTTCCCTTGTTCGCTTGTATGCCTTGTATGTATATTAGTAATACATAAATATTATTTGCATACGAAATTTAATATAACTGTACATCAATTCGTGTAAAATATTGAAAACATTTTTTTAAATTTAAATTTAAACATAAAAGTCCTCTTAAAATGCTGGCTTGCGTGTATTCTTTGCTTTCCAATTACTTTAGCTATGGTGGCCCGACATTAACATTAAGTTTACCCGTATACAACAATTAAAGTTGTGAACATTTTTGCACATAAATTGAAGATTAATTTTTTATTATTACTGGTAAAAAATAATTAAAATACAATGGTATTAGATGTATAAACAATAATTTAAATTTAAACTTTATTATAACTATTTTATTTTTGATAACAGATGTCGTTTTGTGGTTGCGTGCACATGGTAATATAGAAAATACACCATCTCAAAATATAGTGAGTTTACTAACCTAGCGAGTACACCACCGCACTATTTTGTTGTTGTACTTGGTAATTTAGCAAAAACATCAGCCGGAAATAAGGTTGGAGTATCCACTAATTTAGTAAGTTCACCAACCAAATATGTCGGTTGCAGTATCGGCTAATTTAGCAGATTCACCTTCCCGATGTATTGCTGCATTTCTCTGCTATGTTAGCAAATGCACCTTCCCGATAAATTGGATTGGGTGTACACTAAATTTGCGAATATACCAACCACACAAAAGGTTTACGTACCGACTAATTTATCAAATACTCCAACCAATAATTCCGTAGACGTATTTACTAAATTAGTAAGCACACCAACCTGACGGGGTTGGTGTATCTACTAATTTGCACTTTTTAGCGAATATGCCAACCGAACATACTGGTATGTTTACTGGATATTTAGCAGGTGCACCTTTCAAATAGTATGCTAGGCATAGTCGCCCACTTAGCGAGTGCATCATCCCAATATATTAGAGAGACCTTTGGACTAATTTGTGGTATGTTTTTGGTATTAATTCGCCATACACCGACGGTTTCTTAAATAACGTTCTTTAAAAAGCGTGGCATTAGTGAAAAGATACAAAAATTGTACATTAACTCAGATAAGCTGTTGTTCAATTGTTAATTTATTATATATGTATTTTTACATTATTTTCAGATAAAATGTACATGAATTGTAGAAAAATGATTAATAAACTACAGGTGAGTTGCACATTAATTGTATATCATTTTCACATTAGAATATCTAAGTGTAGGACAATATATTTAAGAATACAGAGTTAATTGTACATGAATATAGGGTTAGTTGTACGTATTGTTGGGACATCCTTGCTCCATGTTTCCTTGCTACTTTGTCCATGTCCTGCGCCTACTTTCTCCATGTTTTGTACCTACTTTGTCCATGTTTTAGGCATACTTTCTCCATGTTATTATAGGGTATTATAGGTCTAATTAAGCATGATTCCAGGGTTAATTGTACATGAATATAGGGTTAGTTGTACGTATTGTTGGGACATCCTTGCTCCATGTTTCCTTGCTACTTTGTCCATGTCCTGCGCCTACTTTCTCCATGTTTTGTACCTTTTTTTTTTTTTTTCGATGTAATGCCGTGGAAAGTAGTAGGGAACTGAAGATCCGTACCTACTGCCACTTATATTTATTGCCCTCTTATTACAGCTTTTGAAATTTTTAGGTACAAGTTATGGCGGTTATACAGAATTTTTACATGAGCTTTTGAACTTAATGTTAGTGTTTAGTATTTAGTATTTTTCTATCTAGCTTATATCTATCGATGAATCTATCGGTTATGGGTTGGCGATATTTCTTCAGCTCGCTGGGGAAATTTAAATTGCCGTACAGTTGACGACTGAGCACGCGTCTAAAGCTTAAAATTGCGATTCAAACACCTGTCCAGTTGAAAAATCTTCAGCGCTCTGCATGGAAGCCCGCTTAGCAAGTCATCACGGCAGCCAGACGCAGTGGTCCATTTCTGCAGTTGGGGAAACATGTGTCAACCGGAGCCGCTGTTTTGCTCGTCCTGGGCCACCAAAGCAACTTGCACTGGAGACGCAGATCATCCCGCGCATAGGATCGGCCCGATCCGCAAAGTTCAGGTGACCCTCCCTCGCAGTCCGTGATGTCTCCGTTTTTGCGCCAGCAAAATCGGAAGCGGGCGACAAGCGGTCCGTGATGTCCTCATACATGCGCCACTAAGATCGGGAGCGGGCGACAAGCGGAGTCCAATTTCTCATCTTGACAGACGCTGTTCGCAGCCCTAGGAAGCCAGCAAAAGGAGACCCCTGTCGGCGTCAAGAAGTTTGGAAATCCCTGGCCGCCACATTTCAGCAAGTGGTAGCGCCGCTCCAGTCTTTCGTAGGCGCCTCTTCATGGGCAAGCGCTTCTTGTCCCTTACCGCATTGCAGGAGATGTACTAGAGCCAGGTGGGTTTGAAGTGTTGGGCCATCCTCCGCCAGAGGACTTGCAGCAATCTACAAATCTCTCTGGAGGGAGCCCCTTTGCTGTAATATTTGGGTAGCCGGCTTTTTGTTGGTGTCTGTAAAGAGATTTAAGAGTGGTTAAACTTCGCCGCCAGACGATAGCAGTAGTGGATCGCCATTTTCATCCAGTGTGTCCATCGAGTGAATCCCAAGTCAGCGGGTTCTACAAATGATCCATAAACAGTAACCAGTGTCTATGGCAGCCGAGAATATGATCAACGCCCTCTATCAGTCATTAACAGCATGGCGGACCTTTGGGCTTTCCGGTTCTCTTTTACTTATTATATTTTAACCCTTCTTTTTATTTTTTCTTTGAGTTTAGGTGTGAGTCAGCCAGGTTCCGGTTATAGAAGCAGCAGAAGTTATTGGTCAGGATCGTCATGCGTTTCAAAGCCAGTCGGAAGGATATTTAGCAACTGCCACGAAAACTGGTGAGCCGGCGCAAAAGGATCCAGCAGGCAGTCTTCAATGGCCTCCTTTTTTTTTTGTGTAAAGTGTAGTCATTGCTTTCTGGACAGAGAGTGTGCCGCTTTGCAATCGACCAGTCATCCATCGGAAATTTCTGTAACTGACCATAGCAGGCGCTCGTCCGGTGCGGGAGCCATTCACCCTCAGACGGAATAGGCGTTTAATTGCTGCAGTGTTCCAGAGGCCCAATTGTACCAGTGGCTGAGACGGGAAAGAAGAGATTATATCGCCGGCTTTCGGCGTTGGGCTTGAGACTTTATCTCTGTGGGACTTCCGCATGATGTAAGGAGCAGGAATCCTCAGGATCTTCCACTCGTTCATTCCCCATTCAGTCCAGATGACCGGTGGAAGCTGTGGGCCTTTTCCATGGGCGTCTTATTTTTTAGGGATTTCAGTGGAATTTTATAATTTTTACAAAGTTACTGATTCCCATGTTTGTTTGTATTTTCAGCCAGACGAAAAATCCCAGAGGTCATCCATGATTGGCAGCATAACAGGGCAAGGTCACAGGAAACTATCCAAGAAGGCGCGTCTCCATCCAGATGTCCGGAGAGAGTGGCAGCATTATTCCTCTGTGGGATCCAGTGTGCGTCCGCCGCATCCAGGAACCAGGAACAGTATTAGCCTCTGGTTTGGAGCGGCGCGTGTGTCCAATCACCGCAAGAGAACGCTTTTGTAAGGCGGCGGTTATAGGATGTCGGGATGTAAAGGAGTAAAAATCCTCAGGATCTTCCTCTCGTCCATTAAGTCCAGATGGTCAGCGGAGACTGCAGGCCCCTTCCAAGGGCGGCGGACTTTTAGGAATTTCAGAGAATTTTTATAGTATTTATAAAGTTACTGATTCCCATGTTTGTTTATATTTTCAGCCAGACGAGGAACCCCAAAGGTCATCTATAATTGGCAGCATAACAGGGCAAGGTCACAGGAACCTATCCAAGGAAGCGCGTCTCCATCTAGATGTCCGGAGAGAGTGGCAGCATTATTCCTCTGTGGGATCCAGTGTGCATCCGCCGCATCCAGGGACCAGAAGCAGTATTAGCCTCTGGTTTGGAGCGGCGTGTGTGTCCAATCGCCGCAAGAGAACGCTTTTGTGAGGCGGCGTTTATAGGATGTCGGGATGTGAAGGATTAAAAATCCCCAGGATCTTCCTCTCGTCCATTAAGTCCAGATGGTCAGTGGAGACTGCGGGCCTTTTCCAAGGGCGGCGAACTTTTAGGAATTTCAAAGAATTTTTATAGTATTTATAAAGTTACTGATTCCCATGTTTGTTTGTATTTTCAGCCAGACGAAAAATCCCAGAGGTCATCTATAATTGGCGGCATAACAAGGCAAGGTCACAGGAAACTATCCAAGCAGGCGCGTCTCCATCTAGATGTCCGGAGAGAGTGGCAGCATTATTCCTCTATGGGATCCAGTGTGCGTCCGCCGCATCCAGGAACCAGGAACAGTATTAGCCTCTGGTTTGGAGCGGCGTGTGTGTCCAATCACCGCAAGAGAACGCTTTTGTAAGGCGGCGGTTATAGGATGTCGGGATGTAAAGGAGTAAAATCCTCAGGATCTTCCTCTCGTCCATTAAGTCCAGATGGTCAGCAGATACTGCGGGCCTTTTCCAAGGGCGGCGAACTTTTAGGAATTTTCAAAGAATTTTTATAGTATTTATAAAGTTACTGATTCCCATGTTTGTTTATATTTTCAGCCAGACGAGGAACCCCAAAGGTCATCTATAATTGGCAGCATAACAGGGCAAAGTCACAGGAACCTATCCAAGGAGGCGCGTCTCCATCTAGATGTCCGGAGAGAGTGGCAGCATTATTCCTCTATGGGATCCAGTGTGCGTCCGCCGCATCCAGGAACCAGGAACAGTATTAGCCTCTGGTTTGGAGCGGCGTGTGTGTCCAATCACCGCAAGAGAACGCTTTTGTGAGGCGGCGGTTTTAGGATGTCAGGATGTAAAGGAGTAAAAATCCTCAGGATCTTCCTCTCGTCCATTAAGTCCAGATGGTCAGCGGAGACTGCGGGCCTTTTCCAAGGGCGGCGAACTTTTAGGAATTTCAAAGAATTTTTATAGTATTTATAAAGTTACTGATTCCCATGTTTGTTTATATTTTCAGCCAGACGAGGAACCCCAAAGGTCATCTATAATTGGCAGCATAACAGGGCAAAGTCACAGGAACCTATCCAAGGAGGCGCGTCTCCATCTAGATGTCCGGAGAGAGTGGCAGCATTATTCCTCTATGGGATCCAGTGTGCGTCCGCCGCATCCAGGAACCAGGAACAGTATTAGCCTCTGGTTTGGAGCGGCGTGTGTGTCCAATCACCGCAAGAGAACGCTTTTGTGAGGCGGCGGTTTTAGGATGTCAGGATGTAAAGGAGTAAAAATCCTCAGGATCTTCCTCTCGTCCATTAAGTCCAGATGGTCAGCGGAGACTGCGGGCCTTTTCCAAGGGCGGCGAACTTTTAGGAATTTCAAAGAATTTTTAAAGTATTTATAAAGTTACTGATTCCCATGTTTGTTTGTATTTTCAGCCAGACGAAAAATCCCAGAGGTCATCTATAATTGGCGGCATAACAGGGCAAGGTCACAGGAAACTATCCGAGAAGGAGCGTCTCCATCTAGATGTCCGGAGAGAGTGGCAGCATTATTCCTCTGTGGGATCCAGTGTGCGTCCGCCGCATCCAGGAACCAGGAACAGTATTAGCCTCTGGTTTGGAGCGGCGTGTGTGTCCAATCACCGCAAGAGAACGCTTTTGTAAGGCGGCGGTTATAGGATGTCGGGATGTAAAGGAGTAAAATCCTCAGGATCTTCCTCTCGTCCATTAAGTCCAGATGGTCAGCAGATACTGCGGGCCTTTTCCAAGGGCGGCGAACTTTTAGGAATTTTCAAAGAATTTTTATAGTATTTATAAAGTTACTGATTCCCATGTTTGTTTATATTTTCAGCCAGACGAGGAACCCCAAAGGTCATCTATAATTGGCAGCATAACAGGGCAAAGTCACAGGAACCTATCCAAGGAGGCGCGTCTCCATCTAGATGTCCGGAGAGAGTGGCAGCATTATTCCTCTATGGGATCCAGTGTGCGTCCGCCGCATCCAGGAACCAGGAACAGTATTAGCCTCTGGTTTGGAGCGGCGTGTGTGTCCAATCACCGCAAGAGAACGCTTTTGTGAGGCGGCGGTTTTAGGATGTCAGGATGTAAAGGAGTAAAAATCCTCAGGATCTTCCTCTCGTCCATTAAGTCCAGATGGTCAGCGGAGACTGCGGGCCTTTTCCAAGGGCGGCGAACTTTTAGGAATTTCAAAGAATTTTTAAAGTATTTATAAAGTTACTGATTCCCATGTTTGTTTGTATTTTCAGCCAGACGAAAAATCCCAGAGGTCATCTATAATTGGCGGCATAACAGGGCAAGGTCACAGGAAACTATCCGAGAAGGAGCGTCTCCATCTAGATGTCCGGAGAGAGTGGCAGCATTATTCCTCTGTGGGATCCAGTGTGCATCCGCCGCATCCAGGGACCAGAAGCAGTATTAGCCTCTGGTTTGGAGCGGCGTGTGTGTCCCATCACCGCGAGGAGAAAGCAGGAATCCTCAGGATCTTTTGCTCGTCTATTATGTCCAGATGACCAGCGGGAGCTGCAAGCCTTTTCCATGGGCGGCGAACTTTTAGGAATTTCAGAGAATTTTTTAGTATTTATAAATTTACTGATTCCCTTGTTTGTTTGTGATTCCAGCGAGACGAAAATTCCCAAAGGTCATCTATATTTGGCAGCAAAAGAGGGCAAGGTCCCAAAAAGGCGCATCTCCGCCCAGGTGTTCGGAAAAGGCGGAAGCATACTTCTCCTATGGACTCCAGTGTACGACCGCCGCATCCAGAAGCCAGGAATAGCATAAGCCTCTGGTTTGGAACGGCATGCTCTCTAGCCACCAAGAGGAGAGCGCCTTTGCAAGGCGATAGCTATAGGATGCAGGGATGTCGTGGAGCAGGATCCTCAGGATCTTTTACTCGTCCATTATGTCCAGATGATCAGCGGGAGCTGCAAGCCTTTTCCATGGGCGGCGAGCTTTAGGGATTTCAGAGGATTTTTATAGTAATTATAAATTTACTGACTCCCTGTTTGTTTGTCATTTCAGCCAGGCGAAAATTCCCGAAGGTCATCTGTAATTGGCAGCGAAAGAGGGCAAGGTCCCAAAAAGGCGCATCTCCACCCAGATGTACGGAAAGGCGGAAGCATGCATCTCCTATGGGATCCAGTGTGCGTCAGCCGCATCCAGTAGCCAGGAATAGCATAAGCCTCTAGTTTGGAGCGGCATGCTGTCTAGCCGCCAAAAGAAGAGCGCCTTTGCAAGGCGATAGCTATAGGATGCAGGGATGTCGTGGAGCAGATTTTTTCGGTTTGGTGCCAATAAACTGGTCACAAGTAAGACCACTCTGCCTATTGAATAGGAGTGTGGCTTAATATTTATTTCAGCTTGGTATATTAAGCTATATATAAATAGTCGGTTAGCGGCTAAGGGCAGGGGCCTTTTATAACAGGCTTTAGGATGCTTTTAACAAGGATTAATATACTATTTTTGAACATAAAATCGGTAGTAGAAATATTTTAAACATGGAATTGGTAGTAAAAATATTTTTAAAAATAAATACTAGGTATTTTTATGATAAAAATATTTAAAAATAAATACCGAATATTTTTACAGGTGTTAAGTTTCGGGAACTGTGACTAGGAAACGGCGAATATCGCTACCAAAAATATTTTTAAAGGAACTGAATACTGAGAATGTGACCATAATGTCGGAATATCGCTATCAAAAATCGCAGCTGCAAATATCGATAGCCCGATATTGCAGCCGCGATTATCGATGGAAAAACAGCTGGTCTGCTGTGTTTACATTTCAGAGTTATAAATTTGCAAATTTTAAAATACAATTGTTGGATTTTCCGTAATAATGCAGCTGTTGCCGATGCCAATAGGAGTAGCGCCAAGTTGCCGCAGCTTCTAGGAACAGTAAGTATCACGCAAAGGTGGCTCCGGCCAGCGGAATCGATGCGTTGGAGCAGCAGCAGTTTGCCAATCCACTGGGGCGTAGGAGTCGACAGATTTTGTGTGTGTTGTAATTTACAAGTCTTCTTTTTTCGCATTATAGGTGTGTGTTGCGGAACGTATCAGATCTTCGCCGAAAACTTCTGGATGGTCCGAGATAAGTATAACTCGCAGTTGTGGCAGCAGCAGGTTTTAGAGCAGCGCTAAAGACAGAATCAAAAGGAGCAAGCCAGCATTTTGGAGTTGCTGCTTTTATCCTTTAGGCCAGAGAGTAAGCTGCAGGAGTTGCAGCGGCGCTCTCCAGTCGGTCCAAAGGAGTAGTAACTTGAATCCCATTACAGCCGGTAGGTTGGTGTACAAATAGCAGCTAATTCCATAATCCAATTGTATAACTCTCGCACCAGGATGAAAATAACGCAGCTGCGTAAGGACTTGGCTTCTTCTCTACGTCAAAGCTTGCGCTCGCAGCGGTGTCTGCTTTTGCCGGTGGGTTTGGAGTATCCGAATTTACGCAACCAGAGGTTTTGGCAGCAGCAAGTTGTGAAGCAGTACAGCCGGAGTCGGAAAAGACTGTATACAGCTGGTGATCGTTGGATTGCTGAAGTTTTTGCGCGCAATGGAGCCAGTTTGTCCCGCTTGCAGTTGTCGCTGACAGTGAGCTGGAGATTCAGGAAGATAAGTAGCGCCGACCAAGGATGGAGTTGCGGTCAGTTTTTGATGGCGTCAGAGCAGCTCAAACCGGCGTTTTTGGAGTATCCAAAGTAAAATTCTTCTTCTTTTTGTTTTAGGGGTGTGTGCTGCAGTAGACAAGAGTTAATCGCCAATACGTCTGGATGGTCCGTGATAAACATAATCCGTGGTTGCAGCAGCAGCAGGTTGAAGAGCAGCACAATCCGTGATTTCAGCAGCAGCAAAAAACAGGATCCTGGAGTTGCTAATTTTATCCTTTGGGCCATAAAGTTAGCTGCAGAGGTTGCAGCGGCGCTTCCTAGTGGGTCCAAAGGAGTAGTAACTGGAATATCGTTGGAGTCGGTAGGTTGACGTACAAATAGCAGCTACTTTTATAATCCAGTTTTTCTATCTCACACCAGGGGAAACAACGGAGCCAGTATCGGAAGGATCTGAAGTTTGCCATCGGCCAACCTGTTGAAGCTGCCAATGGCCGAGGCTGAGTTGGAGAAACTGGGGCGCAGGGAGACGTCGACCAAAACGGAAGTAGCGGCCGGTTTCTTGTTGTCATAAGTGCAGCTTGAGCCAACGTTTATTGGAGTATCCGTAGTAAGGTTTTTTCTTTTTTTTACTTGTGATAGGAGTGAGTGTTTCGGCAAGTATCAGCCTCTGTCGGTGTCTCTGGAGGATCCGGATCAATGTAGCTGACAACTACCGCAGCAGCCAACTGTGAAGTGGTGCCGTCAGGATCAAAGGAGTTTGCAGTCTGCTCTGTTTCTACTGGCGGCGGTTGAGATGAAGAGCCTGGTACGCAAGAGGCGCCAGCCAAGGATGTAGTAGGAGCCAGTTTATTGGCGACATCTGCATGACTTGAACCAACAGTTATTTTTTCGGTTTGGTGCCAATAAACTGGTCACAAGTAAGACCACTCTGCCTATTGAATAGGAGTGTGGCTTAATATTTATTTCAGCTTGGTATATTAAGCTATATATAAATAGTCGGTTAGCGGCTAAGGGCAGGGGCCTTTTATAACAGGCTTTAGGATGCTTTTAACAAGGATTAATATACTATTTTTGAACATAAAATCGGTAGTAGAAATATTTTAAACATGGAATTGGTAGTAAAAATATTTTTAAAAATAAATACTAGGTATTTTTATGATAAAAATATTTAAAAATAAATACCGAATATTTTTACAGGTGTTAAGTTTCGGGAACTGTGACTAGGAAACGGCGAATATCGCTACCAAAAATATTTTTAAAGGAACTGAATACTGAGAATGTGACCATAATGTCGGAATATCGCTATCAAAAATCGCAGCTGCAAATATCGATAGCCCGATATTGCAGCCGCGATTATCGATAGAAAAACAGCTGGTCTGCTGTGTTTACATTTCAGAGTTATAAATTTGCAAATTTTAAAATACAATTGTTGGATTTTCCGTAATAATGCAGCTGTTGCCGATGCCAATAGGAGTAGCGCCAAGTTGCCGCAGCTTCTAGGAACAGTAAGTATCACGCAAAGGTGGCTCCGGCCAGCGGAATCGATGCGTTGGAGCAGCAGCAGTTTGCCAATCCACTGGGGCGTAGGAGTCGACAGATTTTGTGTGTGTTGTAATTTACAAGTCTTCTTTTTTCGCATTATAGGTGTGTGTTGCGGAACGTATCAGATCTTCGCCGAAAACTTCTGGATGGTCCGAGATAAGTATAACTCGCAGTTGTGGCAGCAGCAGGTTTTAGAGCAGCGCTAAAGACAGAATCAAAAGGAGCAAGCCAGCATTTTGGAGTTGCTGCTTTTATCCTTTAGGCCAGAGAGTAAGCTGCAGGAGTTGCAGCGGCGCTCTCCAGTCGGTCCAAAGGAGTAGTAACTTGAATCCCATTACAGCCGGTAGGTTGGTGTACAAATAGCAGCTAATTCCATAATCCAATTGTATAACTCTCGCACCAGGATGAAAATAACGCAGCTGCGTAAGGACTTGGCTTCTTCTCTACGTCAAAGCTTGCGCTCGCAGCGGTGTCTGCTTTTGCCGGTGGGTTTGGAGTATCCGAATTTACGCAACCAGAGGTTTTGGCAGCAGCAAGTTGTGAAGCAGTACAGCCGGAGTCGGAAAAGACTGTATACAGCTGGTGATCGTTGGATTGCTGAAGTTTTTGCGCGCAATGGAGCCAGTTTGTCCCGCTTGCAGTTGTCGCTGACAGTGAGCTGGAGATTCAGGAAGATAAGTAGCGCCGACCAAGGATGGAGTTGCGGTCAGTTTTTGATGGCGTCAGAGCAGCTCAAACCGGCGTTTTTGGAGTATCCAAAGTAAAATTCTTCTTCTTTTTGTTTTAGGGGTGTGTGCTGCAGTAGACAAGAGTTAATCGCCAATACGTCTGGATGGTCCGTGATAAACATAATCCGTGGTTGCAGCAGCAGCAGGTTGAAGAGCAGCACAATCCGTGATTTCAGCAGCAGCAAAAAACAGGATCCTGGAGTTGCTAATTTTATCCTTTGGGCCATAAAGTTAGCTGCAGAGGTTGCAGCGGCGCTTCCTAGTGGGTCCAAAGGAGTAGTAACTGGAATATCGTTGGAGTCGGTAGGTTGACGTACAAATAGCAGCTACTTTTATAATCCAGTTTTTCTATCTCACACCAGGGGAAACAACGGAGCCAGTATCGGAAGGATCTGAAGTTTGCCATCGGCCAACCTGTTGAAGCTGCCAATGGCCGAGGCTGAGTTGGAGAAACTGGGGCGCAGGGAGACGTCGACCAAAACGGAAGTAGCGGCCGGTTTCTTGTTGTCATAAGTGCAGCTTGAGCCAACGTTTATTGGAGTATCCGTAGTAAGGTTTTTTCTTTTTTTACTTGTGATAGGAGTGAGTGTTTCGGCAAGTATCAGCCTCTGTCGGTGTCTCTGGAGGATCCGGATCAATGTAGCTGACAACTACCGCAGCAGCCAACTGTGAAGTGGTGCCGTCAGGATCAAAGGAGTTTGCAGTCTGCTCTGTTTCTACTGGCGGCGGTTGAGATGAAGAGCCTGGTACGCAAGAGGCGCCAGCCAAGGATGTAGTAGGAGCCAGTTTATTGGCGACATCTGCATGACTTGAACCAACAGTTATGGAGCTGCCAGATACTTCCGTTGGGGCCACACCAGCTGCGGAGCTTGCAGCAGCGCTGTCCAGAGGGTCCAAAGGAGTGGTAGTTGGAATACAAGGAGGAAGTAGTTCGGCTGTAGTCAAGCTTGGCTGCTTGCGTGTATTGGAGCTTGTGTCCGCGCCGTCAGTCATGCTTGGAGTAGCAGGAGTAAGTAACGCAGCCACTTCAGTTACTGCCGGCGCTTCCAGAGGATCAGAATTAACGCAATCCGTGACTTCGCCGGTAAGCATGCTTGGAACAGCCTTGTTGCTGGTGTGTGAGCATCCAGGGGAAACTTCTGACGGGACCTGAAAAGTTGAGTAAGAAGAATTAGTGGTGGCGGCCATGGTTTTTTGGACCGCCACAGACAAATCTGTATCATTTGAATCTAATAGCTCTTGTTCCAGGAACAGTTTCAGCCTGTTTAGGCCAGCTACAAGCTGCTGCTCTGGAGATGGCGGTCGGACTTCAGTTGGTAGTAGCGGGCTCATTTTTTCGGTTTGGTGCCAATAAACTGGTCACAAGTAAGACCACTCTGCCTATTGAATAGGAGTGTGGCTTAATATTTATTTCAGCTTGGTATATTAAGCTATATATAAATAGTCGGTTAGCGGCTAAGGGCAGGGGCCTTTTATAACAGGCTTTAGGATGCTTTTAACAAGGATTAATATACTATTTTTGAACATAAAATCGGTAGTAGAAATATTTTAAACATGGAATTGGTAGTAAAAATATTTTTAAAAATAAATACTAGGTATTTTTATGATAAAAATATTTAAAAATAAATACCGAATATTTTTACAGGTGTTAAGTTTCGGGAACTGTGACTAGGAAACGGCGAATATCGCTACCAAAAATATTTTTAAAGGAACTGAATACTGAGAATGTGACCATAATGTCGGAATATCGCTATCAAAAATCGCAGCTGCAAATATCGATAGCCCGATATTGCAGCCGCGATTATCGATGGAAAAACAGCTGGTCTGCTGTGTTTACATTTCAGAGTTATAAATTTGCAAATTTTAAAATACAATTGTTGGATTTTCCGTAATAATGCAGCTGTTGCCGATGCCAATAGGAGTAGCGCCAAGTTGCCGCAGCTTCTAGGAACAGTAAGTATCACGCAAAGGTGGCTCCGGCCAGCGGAATCGATGCGTTGGAGCAGCAGCAGTTTGCCAATCCACTGGGGCGTAGGAGTCGACAGATTTTGTGTGTGTTGTAATTTACAAGTCTTCTTTTTTCGCATTATAGGTGTGTGTTGCGGAACGTATCAGATCTTCGCCGAAAACTTCTGGATGGTCCGAGATAAGTATAACTCGCAGTTGTGGCAGCAGCAGGTTTTAGAGCAGCGCTAAAGACAGAATCAAAAGGAGCAAGCCAGCATTTTGGAGTTGCTGCTTTTATCCTTTAGGCCAGAGAGTAAGCTGCAGGAGTTGCAGCGGCGCTCTCCAGTCGGTCCAAAGGAGTAGTAACTTGAATCCCATTACAGCCGGTAGGTTGGTGTACAAATAGCAGCTAATTCCATAATCCAATTGTATAACTCTCGCACCAGGATGAAAATAACGCAGCTGCGTAAGGACTTGGCTTCTTCTCTACGTCAAAGCTTGCGCTCGCAGCGGTGTCTGCTTTTGCCGGTGGGTTTGGAGTATCCGAATTTACGCAACCAGAGGTTTTGGCAGCAGCAAGTTGTGAAGCAGTACAGCCGGAGTCGGAAAAGACTGTATACAGCTGGTGATCGTTGGATTGCTGAAGTTTTTGCGCGCAATGGAGCCAGTTTGTCCCGCTTGCAGTTGTCGCTGACAGTGAGCTGGAGATTCAGGAAGATAAGTAGCGCCGACCAAGGATGGAGTTGCGGTCAGTTTTTGATGGCGTCAGAGCAGCTCAAACCGGCGTTTTTGGAGTATCCAAAGTAAAATTCTTCTTCTTTTTGTTTTAGGGGTGTGTGCTGCAGTAGACAAGAGTTAATCGCCAATACGTCTGGATGGTCCGTGATAAACATAATCCGTGGTTGCAGCAGCAGCAGGTTGAAGAGCAGCACAATCCGTGATTTCAGCAGCAGCAAAAAACAGGATCCTGGAGTTGCTAATTTTATCCTTTGGGCCATAAAGTTAGCTGCAGAGGTTGCAGCGGCGCTTCCTAGTGGGTCCAAAGGAGTAGTAACTGGAATATCGTTGGAGTCGGTAGGTTGACGTACAAATAGCAGCTACTTTTATAATCCAGTTTTTCTATCTCACACCAGGGGAAACAACGGAGCCAGTATCGGAAGGATCTGAAGTTTGCCATCGGCCAACCTGTTGAAGCTGCCAATGGCCGAGGCTGAGTTGGAGAAACTGGGGCGCAGGGAGACGTCGACCAAAACGGAAGTAGCGGCCGGTTTCTTGTTGTCATAAGTGCAGCTTGAGCCAACGTTTATTGGAGTATCCGTAGTAAGGTTTTTTCTTTTTTTACTTGTGATAGGAGTGAGTGTTTCGGCAAGTATCAGCCTCTGTCGGTGTCTCTGGAGGATCCGGATCAATGTAGCTGACAACTACCGCAGCAGCCAACTGTGAAGTGGTGCCGTCAGGATCAAAGGAGTTTGCAGTCTGCTCTGTTTCTACTGGCGGCGGTTGAGATGAAGAGCCTGGTACGCAAGAGGCGCCAGCCAAGGATGTAGTAGGAGCCAGTTTATTGGCGACATCTGCATGACTTGAACCAACAGTTATGGAGCTGCCAGATACTTCCGTTGGGGCCACACCAGCTGCGGAGCTTGCAGCAGCGCTGTCCAGAGGGTCCCAAGGAGTGGTAGTTGGAATACAAGGAGGAAGTAGTTCGGCTGTAGTCAAGCTTGGCTGCTTGCGTGTATTGGAGCTTGTGTCCGCGCCGTCAGTCATGCTTGGAGTAGCAGGAGTAAGTAACGCAGCCACTTCAGTTACTGCCGGCGCTTCCAGAGGATCAGAATTAACGCAATCCGTGACTTCGCCGGTAAGCATGCTTGGAACAGCCTTGTTGCTGGTGTGTGAGCATCCAGGGGAAACTTCTGACGGGACCTGAAAAGTTGAGTAAGAAGAATTAGTGGTGGCGGCCATGGTTTTTTGGACCGCCACAGACAAATCTGTATCATTTGAATCTAATAGCTCTTGTTCCAGGAACAGTTTCAGCCTGTTTAGGCCAGCTACAAGCTGCTGCTCTGGAGATGGCGGTCGGACTTCAGTTGGTAGTAGCGGGCTCATAATAAGCCTCTGGACGTATTCTGGCTCGAACCGAATTTTGTGGGCCATATCTATGCGGCTGACATCTCCTCTTCTGACTTGCCGTGACATCATGTTGATCCAGTCCAATCCAGGCCGCTCCTGAGGTATACCAGACGCCAAAGCAAGCTCCTGCTTTTTTCTCTCTTCATTTTCATACTGTTCAAAACGCAGCTGCGCTTGCTGCCGAAGGCGTCGGTGCACTTCCTGCTCGTTGAGGCGGATTAAAGTAGGCAATTTTTGTTGCCGTGTTACCGGCTGCTGAAGTAGCTGTTGTCGCAGGGGTGCAAAATGCATTTGTATTTGTTTGGTGTAAATAGGAAAGTCTTGGTCATTTGGAATAAATAGATTTAAAAGGAGATTCTGTGCCTCTGCATTCGGGTGTGTGAAGAGAGAGTTGGCGAGACTGCGGCTGGCATCATCAAGAGTCTCTTGCGCCGATTTTACGTTATAACAGCTTTGTATATCCTTATTTCTTGTGTAGCGGCTGGCTTGTACAGTCCAGCGTAGCATTTTGTTATGTGAGACTTCTATCTTACTAAATTGGGTTTTTGAGACAAGTGGACCCCAAACAGGGAGGGCATATTGCCATATTGGCGCAATCAGCTGTTTATATAGTAGAGCCTTACTTACGGCTGGGAGCTTACTCTGCTTTCCCAGGATCCAACTTAGACCGTAGACGGTGGCACGTACCCTGCCCGATAACTGAGTGGTGTGATGGTTTAGTTTCAGTCTCCTATCTAGTAAAAGTCCTAAGTAGCGGTGCTTGAATTGGTTTTTGATTTTTGTATTGTGAATAGCTGGGGCCGTAGGCCCACGCAAGACTGAGACAGCACGATTGGCAAACATTACATGGACTGTTTTACTCGCATTTAGGGTGATGCCCCAATCTGTCGCCCATCTTGTAATGTTTGAGAGGTACTTGGTATTTGTGTTAATGGCTATGTGCGCTGCTTTATCCGCACACATGATAATAGTATCATCCGCGTAGGTTGAGAGCAGCATAGAATTGTGGTTAGCTTGTTCTGTGAAGAGGGTCTGGCCAACCGAGGTGGGGAGCGGCATGTCCGCTGTATAAATTGTATATAATATGGGCCCCAAAACACTGCCTTGGGGGACACCCGCAGCAATGCTTCCAATTCTGGATTGGTGCCCATTGTAACCATTGACGATAAATGTACGGTTTGTGAGGTAGCTTTCAAGAGTTTTGAGGAGGCAGTACGGTAGTAGTTTGGCAAGTTTTAGGAGCAGACCGTGGTGCCAAACACGGTCGAATGCTTCACTAACGTCTATAAAGACAGCGGAGCAGTAGTGCTTTTGCTTAAAGGCGTTTTGTATGAACTGAGTAACTCTGAATAGCTGTTGCTCTGTACTGTGCCCCTTTCTGAAACCAAATTGATGGGGGGGGACTGCCTCCTCAAAGTCCCTACACTCAAACATTCTTTTCATAAGGAGTGCCTCAAAGATCTTGGAAAAACCAGCCAAAAGGCTGATTGGTCTGTACGAGTTAACTTCATGGTGGCTTTTTCCGGGTTTTTTAATCATGGAGATGTGTGCGCACTTCCATTTAGATGGAAAGTGCCCATATCTAAGGATGCAGTTGAAAATATAGGTGATAAAAATTACAACTTTATGGGGAAGCTTCTTGATGAGACTATTTTCAATCCGGTCACCCCCCGGGGCCTTTTTATTTTGCAGTAGCTTTATCTCCAGATAGACTTCTGTAGGTGTGATTGGTTTGAACCGCGCGTCGGCAACGGGATGGTCTCCCCCATAATTTTCCCTATGTAGCCACCTAGTCGTCGAAATTAATTTCTTTTGCCTAATAATCTCCCTTGCCTCAGAAATTACTCTATCCCTATATTCAGCTGAAGTTGTTAGTTTTGGCGTGAACCTTTCTTCAAGGTGTTTTACAAAAGCTTCAGTCTTTTCCTCGCTTGTCTTTGTCCAAGTAAAATTTTCAGTATTATTACCATTACCACCACCATTTTCGCTCTGAATTTTTAAAGGCCAGTTTGGCTCAGGTTTTCTCTTAAAGCGGTTAGCTATTTTCCAAAGTTTTTGAGTCCGATATCGGTCATTAGGATCGATTTTGGTAAAAATTTTGTTGTTAATTTTAGTTTTTTCCTCCTGAACGGATTTAGAAAAAGCGCGACAGGCTAAATTATATATCTTTCGATTTTCTGCAGTAGGTCTAGCTATGAAATTTTGTTTGCTAATATTTTTATGATTAAGTTGGACCTGAAGACGTTGGCTGAGAATAATTTGTCCCGGACGAAGTTGAGGGCGTAGTCTCTCCCTTTGGGAGGCTGCCGCAGCCGCGCAGTAGATTTTGTTGTAGAGCGAGTCTATTACAAACTCAATATCCTCTCCTGACAAGATTTCCGTATTTAGGTGAATTGAATTAGATAGGACGCGTTGGAATTTTTTAACGTTGGCTCTGGGTGGTAGTAGCCGGCGATTTTGAGCGCCATTTTCAAAACGTCCATTTACGGCCAATTCAATGACAATCGGGAGGTGGTCAGATTGCAGGTCAACTATTGAATGTGTACGAATCCTATCACTAGGAATACCTGAGTATACCGCAAAGTCGATTGCGGATGGCATTTTTCTACGGTCGAAGGGGTAGTGAGTGGCTCCCCCAGTTGCTAGCACGTTTAGCTGACTATTTAAGTGAATCGATCGCAAAAGGTTCCTGCCTCTTGCACAGGATCTTACGCTTCCCCACCAGGGGTTTTTAGCGTTCCAATCCCCGCACATAATAATCTTGGAGCTATACGATAATTTTTCCATGTGGGCGAAAAGCATGTTAAAATGAACATCAGACCATTTATGTTGAGGTGGAAGATAAACCGGAGCTATTACTATTTCTTCCCTACTGGCGGCTGTAATGACTAGTGGACAACTTTGTATGCAGCCTTCTGTAATTGGTTGTAGGGCCATGTGTTTGAGATTGGACCTTATATACACAGCCGTACCACCACTTCTTTTGGTAGGATGGGTGGCGCTGTATAGAACGTAACCGTTTATGTGCGCCTTTTTGTTGGTGGTGGTAAGTGGGTCAAAATTAGTTGCAAGGCGAGTTTCAATAATAATCATGACATCTAATTTATTTATCTGTATAAAAAGTTCTACTTCAGAGAATTTATTGCCAAGGCCACAGGCGTTCCAATAAGCAATTTTGAGTGATTTGCTTACGGAGACGCCTGCATTGGCTGTTGTCTGTGTGGGATACCCTGAGTAGATTCTGGGATTTTGTATAAAATTTCTGGTATTAGACATGGCAAGATTCATTAACATTTATTTGTCCATTGGACGAGGCAATAAGGAGGTTAACTAGTTTAAACAGGGCATCAACTTTCTTTCCCATTTCACTCACGGCAATCATGTTTTGCTGGACAAGCTGGATCATCTCCTCAGCAGTAAACAGGGGGGAGCCAGAGCTGGAATAGGTTTCCCTCAGCGTGTGTGGTTTCTGTTGGGGCTGCTGCCTGCGTTGTTGGTTGCCGCTCGTTGTAGGGGGAGACCTCGCGCTGTTTTTCCTGCCGGGAGAAAAATTTTTAGTACGGGGTGACTTAGGATTTTCCCTGGGGCTGCGCTGTTCCGCCTGTAGGCGGGCTTGGAAAGCTCTTAAATGATTTTCCGCAGGGTTTTTCTCAGGGACCGTCCTTTGAGGATTTTCCCTGAGTATCTGACTGTAGGTAGCTTTGGAGGGGGTGCGGCGGAAGGGATTTCGACCTCGTGGTGACTCAACAGGAAATGTCCCTATACCACCTGTATTTGCCCTGAGAGTTTCCCGCTGCCTGTTCTCCATGTTGTTTTTGGGTACCGTATCCACGGCGACATGCGCACGGTGTGCCAAAAGTCGGGCCTGCGCTTTTTTGAATTCCACGCAGCCCTTGTAGCTGGCGACATGGCCCAGTCCGCAGTTGGCACACTTGGGACTTAGTACCCTTACTTCTGAACAATCTGTAGTAGCGTGCGGGCCCGCACACTTTTACTTTGCTTGCTGGAAGACAGACTAGGACTGGATGGTACCTAGTTGCCCCAAGCTACTTTTATTGGCCTCTGATTACAAATACATGAAATATATAGGTACAATTAATGAGAGAGAGAGAAATTTACATGGCTTTGAGACAGATTAGTACTTAAAGCTAGGTTTAGTATAACAGTTTTAACAGTTTTTAAATTGTAACAAGGTCTACCACAATTCTGGTACATGTCTTAGATAACTTTTAGCTTTTAGCTAGGAGCTCGACAGTTGGTAACATTAATTTTAGTACATAAACAATGCGAGGGAGCCGCAAGTAATTTGAGCATTTTTAGGTATACATCATTCCGCTGTCAACAGAGCCAAAAAGAGCGTGAATCCACAATCGACTATCAGCAAAACGACGTCCGCGCAGCACCTTGTCGTGGAGCGCAGCCGCCTCCCTCGCCGCACCTCAGCCACGCGCAAAGAGTTCCAATATCCCGCACTCCCGAAGCTTTTACGCCTCAGAAATTCCACTCACAAGTGGTCTTCAGCTGGGGTCAGCGCAACTAGAGCACAACTTGGGGCGAGAAAGTATCCGGCAGTCACTCCATCACGTGCATAAGAAGCCATCTCGCGTGGAAGTCAGATTCCGCACCGCATCTCCGGTTTATGGTCGCCGCCATGTCAATTAAGAGCCTTTACGACCTCGGTTTACTTCTCATAAGCGGTCGTCAGTATGATTCCAGCCGCTGTCTAAGTAATAAAAGCAACGCCTCGCAAGATCCTTTAGGAAGCCGCACGCCGGAGTCAGTGCGAGGCCCCAGGACTCAGTTTTCAGGACTCAAAGTTCCATCGCCGCAGTCCGATGGCTCACGCGTGGGTCAATCCAGAGTGAGTTTTGATTAACATGGCATTTAAAATCACATCTTGTAGGACAAATGCACAGCGCAGCTGGAGAAGGCAGCAGCCGGCAATCACTGGTGAGAGGCAGCTGGAGAACCCACTTCTAATCCGCGCACAGAGGAGTCCATTTGCTCGTGGAGAGAAGTCCGACCTTGCAGACCTAAGGAGCCACGGATCTAATTTCATGGCGCCTCCGATTTGAACAACCTACAAGCGCACTCTGCAGTTCTCCTTTTAAGCGGTCGTTTGCCAGGGTCCCTTTGGGTGGCAAGAAAGAAGAGGATGTCGAAAAATCGCCGCAACCAACGCCGCCGCCGTTTTGGAAAATACTGCAGAGATTCCAGTGCTTCGCCGATGAGGTCGTCAGTTGGATTTCCTTGCCTCATGAAGTTTTTGGTAAGCATCTCTCGCCGCTGTCAAAGAGATGAAAGCATAATCAATCCCTTTTTGCAGATAAAGAAAAACCAATTTCGCCAGAGCAGCTCGTCAGTTGGAGTCACTTGGATTTTGGTGAAAGGCCAGCCATTTTGGTGCCACATAAAAATGGCAGCCTTCCGCCGCATAATCATCGCTCGCCACTAGCTATCACCGCACACAGGACAGGCATGTGCATTAGCTACAGCTGGGCATGAACATTGGGGCGAAATGTATCCGGCAGTCACTACAAAGCGCACAAGAGAAGCCATCTCAGTAAAAGATTCTCTTAGCCGCCTCGCAAGATCCTTTGGGGAGTCACACTCCAACGTCAATGTGAGGCCCCAGGACTCAGTTTTCAGGATTCTAGTTCCCTCGCCGCAGTCCGATGGCTCGCGCGTTGGTCAATCCGGAGTGAGTTTTGTTTTATATGGCATATAAAATCATATTTTGCAGGATAGATGTACGGCGCAGCTGGAGCACATCTTGGGACGAAAGTAGCAGCCGGCAGTCACTGTTGAGAGGCAGCTGGAGAACCCACTTTTTAACCGCGCACAAAGGACCATTTGCTCGTGGAGAGGAGTCCGAATTTGCAGTCCTAAGGAGCCACAGGTTCAATTTCATGGCGCCTCCGATTTAAATAAACTGCTGCCACGGCGTCATAAAAACTCCAACGCCCACTGTAGTTCTCCTTTCAAGCGGTCGTCTGCTAGGGTCCTTTTTGGTGGCAGGAAAGGAGAGGATGTCGAAAGATTCGCCGCAGGCCTCTTGTTTTTTTTTTTAATTAATCCAACGCCGCCGCCGTATTCGGGAATTTCTGCAGAGATTCCAGTGCTTCGCCGCTGTTTGAAGGCAGCATAAGTCCAGTGTGAGTTTTGATTATTATATTAAATTATTGGAGGCGTAACCAATTTTATTTTGCAGCAAAACAATTGTCAGCTGTAGAAAACTCGGTCGTGGTGAGAAACAGCAGCGGTTTCCATGTCGTAGCAGGTTGGCATCTCCAGGAAGCAGTCGCTTGGCAAGCGAATACCGCACCCCCGCGAGCCCACAAACTGTGCGTGTAGGAAAACATGCAAACGCCTCCAGTCCTCCTCTTACAAGCGGTCGTCAGTTGGATTTCCTTGCCTCATGAAGCTCTTGGTAAGCATTTCGCGCCGCTGTTTATGTGACAAGAGCATAATCAATCCCTTTTTGCAGAAGCAACTCATCAAAAGACAAATTGTAGCTGGAGAAATCGGTCGTGGTGAGAAAAGAAACAGCTGTTTCCGTGTCGTAGTAAGTTGGCATCTCCAGAAAAGCAGTCGTTTGGCAAGCGCATACCGCACCCCCGCAAGCCCACAAGCTATGCGTGTAGGAAAATATGCAAACGCTACTGGCCTTCTTACAAGCGGTCGTCAGTTGGATTTCCTTGCCTCATGAAGTTTTTGGTAAGCATCTCACGCCGCTGTCAAAGAGATAAAAGCATAATCAATCCCTTTTTTGCAGATAAAGAAAACCAATTCCGCCAGAGCAGCTCGTCAGTTGGAGTCACTTGGATTTTGGTGAAAGGCCAGCCATTTTGGTGCAGCATAAAAACGGCAGCCTTCCGCCGCGATTTCATTGCTCGCCACGAATTTCACCGCATACAGGACAGGCATGTGTATTCGCTAAAGCTGGGCGTAATCATTGGGGCGAAGTGTATCCGGCAGTCACTCCAAAGCGCACAAGAGAAGCCATCTCAGTAAGAGATTCTCATAGCCGCCTCGCAAGATCCTTTGGGGAGTCACACTCCAGCGTCAATGTGAGGCCCCAGGACTAAGTTGTCAGGATTCTAGTTCCCTCGCCGCAGTCCGATGGCTCGCGCATTGGTCAATCCAGAGTGAGTTTTGATTTATATGGCATATAAAATCGTATTTTGCAGGACAGATGTACGGCGCAGCTGGAGCACATCTTGGGACGAAAATAGCAGCCGGCAGTTACTGGTGAGAGGCAGCTGGAGAATCCACTTCTTCATCGCGCAAAAAGGAGTCAATTAGCTTGTGGAAAAAAGTCCCACTTTGCGTTCTTAAGGAGTCACAGATTTGAGTTTTACAGCGTCTTCGATTTGAATATACCGCCGCCACGGCGTCAAAAACTCCAAGTGCTTCTGTAGTTATCCTTTCAAGCAGTCGTCTGCAAGAGTCCTTTGGGTGGCAAGAAAGAAGAGGATGTCGAAAAATCGCCGCAAACCAACGCCGCCGCCGTTTTGAAAATTACTGCAGAGATTCCAGTGCTTCGCCGAAAACAGTCGTCAGTTGGATTCCCTTGCCTCATGAGGTTTTTGGTAAGCATCTCACGCCGCTGTCAATGTGGTAAAAGCATAATCAATCCCTTTTTGCAGATAAGGAAAACCAAATCCGCCAGAGCAATTCGTCAGTTGGAGTAACTTGGATTTTGGTGAAAGGCCAGCCATTTTGGTGCCACATAAAAATGGCAGCCTTCCGCCGCATAATCATCGCTCGCCACTAGCTATCACCGCACACAGGACAGGCATGTGCATTAGCTATAGCTGGGCATAAACATTGGGGCGAAATGTATCCGGCAGTCACTACAAAGCGCACAAGAGAAGCCATCTCAGTAAAAGATTCTCTTAGCCGCCTCGCAAGATCCTTTGGGGAGTCACACTCCAACGTCAATGTGAGGCCCCAGGACTCAGTTTTCAGGATTCTAGTTCCCTCGCCGCAGTCCGATGGCTCGCGCGTTGGTCAATCCGGAGTGAGTTTTGATTTATATGGCATATAAAATCATATTTTGCAGGATAGATGTACAGCGCAGCTGGAGAAAGTAGCAGCCGGCAGTCACTGGTGAGAGGCAGCTGGAGAACCCACTTTTAATCCGCGCACAAAGGAGTCCATTTGCTCGTGGAGAGGAGTCCGACTTTGCAGTCCTAAGGAGCCACGGATTTAATTTCATGGCGCCTCCGATTTAAAAAAAACTACAAAAGCACACTGTAGTTCTCCTTTCAAGCGGTCGTCTGCAGAGTCCCTTTGGGTGGCAAGAAAGGAGAGGATGTCAAAAATGCCAAAACCAAGGGGGCGTCGTTTTGGAAATACTGCAGAGATTCCAGTTTCAAGATGCGCGTAGTTGGATTTCCTTGCTTCATAAAGTTTTTGGTAAACATTCTGGCCGCTGTCAAAGAGATAAAGCATAATCAATCATTACAAATAAAAAAGGCAGCCTTCCGCCGCATAATCATCGCTCGCCACCAGCTTTACCGCACACAGGACAGGCATGTGAATTAGCTACAGCTGGGCATAAACATTGGGGCGAAGTGTATCCGGCAGTCACTCCAAAGCGCACAAGAGAAGCCATCTCAGTAAGAGATTCTCATAGCCGCCTCGCAAGATCCTTTGGGGAGTCACACTCCAGCGTCAATGTGAGGCCCCAGGATTCAGTTTTCAGGATTCTAGTTCCCTCGCCGCAGTCCGATGGCTCGCGCGTTGGTCAATCCGGAGTGAGTTTTGATTTATATGGCATATAAAATCATATTTTGCAGGATAGATGTACGGCGCAGCTGGAGCACATCTTGGGACGAAAGTAGCAGCCGGCAGTCACTGTTGAGAGGCAGCTGGAGAACCCACTTTTTAACCGCGCACAAAGGACCATTTGCTCGTGGAGAGGAGTCCGAATTTGCAGTCCTAAGGAGCCACGGGTTCAATTTCATGGCGCCTCCGATTTGAATAAACCGCTGCCACGGCGTCATAAAAACTCCAAGCGCCCACTGTAGTTCTCCTTTCAAGCGGTCGTCTGCTAGGGTCCTTTTGGGTGGCAAGAAAGGAGAGGATGTCGAAAGATTCGCCGCAGGCCTCTTGTTTTTTTTTTAATTAATCCAACGCCGCCGCCGTATTCGGGAATTTCTGCAGAGATTCCAGTGCTTCGCCGCTGTTTGAAGGCAGCATAAGTCCAGTGTGAGTTTTGATTATTATATTAAATTATTGGAGGCGTAACCAATTTTATTTTGCAGCAAAACAAATGTCAGCTGTAGAAAACTCGGTCGTGGTGAGAAACAGCAGCGGTTTCCATGTCGTAGCAGGTTGGCATCTCCAGGAAGCAGTCGTTTGGCAAGCGAATACCGCACCCCCGTGAGCCCACAAACTGTGCGTGTAGGAAAACATGCAAACGCCTCCAGTCCTCCTCTTACAAGCGGTCGTCAGTTGGATTTCCTTGCCTCATAAAGCTCTTGGTAAGCATCTCGCGCCGCTGTTAATGTGACAAGAGCATAATCAATCCCTTTTTGCAGAAGCAACTCATCAAAAGACAAATTGTAGCTGGAGAAATCGGTCGTGGTGAGAAAAGAAAACAGCTGTTACCGTGTCGTAGTAAGTTGGCATCTCCAGAAAAATAGTCGTTTGGCAAAACGCATACCGCAACCCCGCAAGCCCACAAGCTATGCGTGTAGGAAAATATGCAAACGCTTCTGGCCTTCTTACAAGCGGTCGTCATTTGGATTTCCTTGCCTCATGAAGTTTTTGGTAAGCATCTCACGCCGCTGTCAATGTGGTAGAAGCATAATCAATCCCTTTTTGCAGATAAGGAAAACCAACTCCGCCAGACCAATTTGTCAGTTTGAGTCACTTGGATTTTGGTGAAAAGCCAGCCATTTTGGTGCCACATAAAAATGGCAGCCTTCCGCCGCATAATCATCGCTCGCCACCAACTTCACCGCACACAGGACAGGCATGTGCATTAGCTACAGCTGGGCACAAAACATTGGGGCGAAGTGTATCCGGCAGTCACTCCACAGCGCACAAGGGAAGCCATCTCAGTATGAGACTCTCATAGTCGCCTCGCAAGATCTTTTGTAGAGTCATAACCGTCGTTAATGTGATGTCCCAGGACTCAGTTGCCAGGATTTAAAGTTCTCTCGCCGTAGTTTAAAGGCTCATGTGCAGGTCAGTCCGGAAAGAGCTTTGATTTATATGGCATATAAAATCATATTTTGCAGGATAAATGTACGCCGCAGTTGGAGCTCGTCTTGGGGCGAAGGCAGCAGCCGGCAGTCGCTGGTGAGAGGGAACTCAATGCAAACAGGTGGGAGGAGCTGCAAAGATCGTCAGTAAGGATGCCTGTCTTCAACGTCTGCCAGAAAATTTGGCTGAAGTGGGCTGCTAAATTTTTTTAACTTTGCTTGCTGGAAGACAGACTAGGACTGGATGGTACCTAGTTGCCCCAAGCTACTTTTATTGGCCTCTGATTACAAATACATGAAATATATAGGTACAATTAATGAGAGAGAGAGAAATTTACATGGCTTTGAGACAGATTAGTACTTAAAGCTAGGTTTAGTATAACAGTTTTAACAGTTTTTAAATTGTAACAAGGTCTACCACAATTCTGGTACATGTCTTAGATAACTTTTAGCTATGAGCTCGACAGTTGGTAACATTAATTTTAGTACATAAACAATGCGTGGGAGCCGCAAGTAATTTGAGCATTTTTAGGTATACATCATTCCGCTGTCAACAGAGCCAAAAAGAGCGTGAATCCACAATCGACTATCAGCAAAACGACGTCCGCGCAGCACCTTGTCGTGGAGCGCAGCCGCCTCCCTCGCCGCACCTCAGCCACGCGCAAAGAGTTCCAATATCCCGCACTCCCTTAAAATTTACGAAGCTTTTACGCCTCAGAAAATCCACTCACAAGTGGTCTTCAGCTGGGATCAGCGCAACTAGAGCACATCTTGGGGCGAGAAAGTATCCGGCAGTCACTCCATCACGTGCATAAGAAGCCATCTCGCGTGGAAGTCAGATTCCGCACCGCATCTCCGGTTTATGGTCGCCGCCATGTCAATTTAGAACCTTTACGACCTCGGTTTACTTCTCATAAGCGGTCGTCAGTATGATTCCAGCCGCTGTCTAAGTAATAAAAGCAACGCCTCGCAAGATCCTTTAGGAAGCCGCACGCCGGAGTCAGTGCGAGGCCCCAGGACTCAGTTTTCAGGACTCAAAGTTCCATCGCCGCAGTCCGATGGCTCACGCGTGGGTCAATCCAGAGTGAGTTTTGATTAACATGGCATTTAAAATCACATCTTGCAGGACAAATGCACAGCGCAGCTGGAGAAGGCAGCAGCCGGCAATCACTGGTGAGAGGCAGCTGGAGAACCCACTTCTAATCCGCGCACAGAGGAGTCCATTTGCTCGTGGAGAGGAGTCCGACCTTGCAGACCTAAGGAGCCACGGATCTAATTTCATGGCGCCTCCGATTTGAACAACCTACAAGCGCACTCTGCAGTTCTCCTTTTAAGCGGTCGTCTGCCAGGGTCCCTTTGGGTGGCAAGAAAGAAGAGGATGTCGAAAAATCGCCGCAACCAACGCCGCCGCCGTTTTGGAAAATACTGCAGAGATTCCAGTGCTTCGCCGATGCGGTCGTCAGTTGGATTTCCTTGCCTCATGAAGTTTTTGGTAAGCATCTCTCGCCGCTGTCAAAGAGATGAAAGCATAATCAATCCCTTTTTGCAGATAAAGAAAACCAATTCCGCCAGAGCAGCTCGTCAGTTGGAGTCACTTGGATTTTGGTGAAAGGCCAGCCATTTTGGTGCCACATAAAAATGGCAGCCTTCCGCCGCATAATCATCGCTCGCCACTAGCTATCACCGCACACAGGACAGGCATGTGCATTAGCTACAGCTGGGCATGAACATTGGGGCGAAATGTATCCGGCAGTCACTACAAAGCGCACAAGAGAAGCCATCTCAGTAAAAGATTCTCTTAGCCGCCTCGCAAGATCCTTTGGGGAGTCACACTCCAACGTCAATGTGAGGCCCCAGGACTCAGTTTTCAGGATTCTAGTTCCCTCGCCGCAGTCCGATGGCTCGCGCGTTGGTCAATCCGGAGTGAGTTTTGTTTTATATGGCATATAAAATCATATTTTGCAGGATAGATGTACGGCGCAGCTGGAGCACATCTTGGGACGAAAGTAGCAGCCGGCAGTCACTGTTGAGAGGCAGCTGGAGAACCCACTTTTTAACCGCGCACAAAGGACCATTTGCTCGTGGAGAGGAGTCCGAATTTGCAGTCCTAAGGAGCCACAGGTTCAATTTCATGGCGCCTCCGATTTAAATAAACTGCTGCCACGGCGTCATAAAAACTCCAACGCCCACTGTAGTTCTCCTTTCAAGCGGTCGTCTGCTAGGGTCCTTTTTGGTGGCAGGAAAGGAGAGGATGTCGAAAGATTCGCCGCAGGCCTCTTGTTTTTTTTTTTTAATTAATCCAACGCCGCCGCCGTATTCGGGAATTTCTGCAGAGATTCCAGTGCTTCGCCGCTGTTTGAAGGCAGCATAAGTCCAGTGTGAGTTTTGATTATTATATTAAATTATTGGAGGCGTAACCAATTTTATTTTGCAGCAAAACAATTGTCAGCTGTAGAAAACTCGGTCGTGGTGAGAAACAGCAGCGGTTTCCATGTCGTAGCAGGTTGGCATCTCCAGGAAGCAGTCGCTTGGCAAGCGAATACCGCACCCCCGTGAGCCCACAAACTGTGCGTGTAGGAAAACATGCAAACGCCTCCAGTCCTCCTCTTACAAGCGGTCGTCAGTTGGATTTCCTTGCCTCATGAAGCTCTTGGTAAGCATTTCGCGCCGCTGTTAATGTGACAAGAGCATAATCAATCCCTTTTTGCAGAAGCAACTCATCAAAAGACAAATTGTAGCTGGAGAAATCGGTCGTGGTGAGAAAAGAAACAGCTGTTTCCGTGTCGTAGTAAGTTGGCATCTCCAGAAAAGCAGTCGTTTGGCAAGCGCATACCGCACCCCCGCAAGCCCACAAGCTATGCGTGTAGGAAAATATGCAAACGCTACTGGCCTTCTTACAAGCGGTCGTCAGTTGGATTTCCTTGCCCCATGAAGTTTTTGGTAAGCATCTCACGCCGCTGTCAAAGAGATAAAAGCATAATCAATCCCTTTTTTGCAGATAAAGAAAACCAATTCCGCCAGAGCAGCTCGTCAGTTGGAGTCACTTGGATTTTGGTGAAAGGCCAGCCATTTTGGTGCAGCATAAAAACGGCACCTTCCGCCGCGATTTCATTGCTCGCCACGAATTTCACCGAATACAGGACAGGCATGTGTATTCGCTAAAGCTGGGCGTAATCATTGGGGCGAATGTATCCGCAGTCACTCCAAAGCGCACAAGAGAAGCCATCTCAGTAAAGACTCTCATAGCCACCTCGAAAGATCTCCTTTCAAGCGTCGTCTGCTAGGTCCTTTTTGGTGGCAGGAAAGGAGAGATGTCGAGAGATTCCCGCACCTCTTATTTTTTTTTTAATTAATCCAACGCCGCCGCCGTATTCGGGAATTTCTGCAGAGATTCCAGTGCTTCGCCGCTGTTTGAAGGCAGCATAAGTCCAGTGTGAGTTTTGATTATTATATTAAATTTTTGGAGGCGTAACCAATTTTATTTTGCAGCAAAACAATTGCCAGCTGTAGAAAACTCGGTCGTGGTGAGAAACAGCAGCGGTTTCCATGTCGTAGCAGGTTGGCATCTCCAGGAAGCAGTCGCTTGGCAAGCGAATACCGCACCCCCGTGAGCCCACAAACTGTGCGTGTAGGAAAACATGCAAACGCCTCCAGTCCTCCTTTTACAAGCGGTCGTCAGTTGGATTACCTTGCCTCATGAAGCTCTTGGTAAGCATTTCGCGCCGCTGTTAATGTGACAAGAGCATAATCAATCCCTTTTTGCAGAAGCAACTCATCAAGAGACAAATTGTAGCTGGAGAAATCGGTCGTGGTGAGAAAAGAAACAGCTGTTTCCGTGTCGTAGTAAGTTGGCATCTCCAGAAAAACAGTCGTTTGGCAAGCGCATACCGCACCCCCGCAAGCCCACAAGCTATGCGTGTAGGAAAATATGCAAACGCTACTGGCCTTCTTACAAGCGGTCGTTAGTTGGATTTCCTTGCCTCATGAAGTTTTTGGTAAGCATCTCACGCCGCAGAGCAGCTCGTCAGTTGGAGTCACTTGGATTTTGTTGAAAGGCCAGCCATTTTGGTGCAGCATAAAAATGGCAGCCTTCCGCCGCGATTTCATTGCTCGCCACGAATTTCACCGCATACAGGACAGGCATGTGTATTCTCTAAAGCTGGGCGTAATCATTGGGGCGAAGTGTATCCGGCAGTCACTCCAAAGCGCACAAGAGAAGCCATCTCAGTAAGAGATTCTCATAGCCGCCTCGCAAGATCCTTTGGGGAGTCACACTCCAGCGTCAATGTGAGGCCCCAGGACTAAGTTGTCAGGATTCAAGTTCCCTCGCCGCAGTCCGATGGCTCGCGCATTGGTCAGTCCAGAGTGAGTTTTGATTTATATGGCATATAAAATCGTATTTTGCAGGACAGATGTACGGCGCAGCTGGAGCACATCTTGGGACGAAAATAGCAGCCGGCAGTTACTGGTGAGAGGCAGCTGGAGAATCCACTTCTTCATCGCGCAAAAAGGAGTCAATTAGCTTGTGGAAAAAAGTCCCACTTTGCGTTCTTAAGGAGTCACAGATTTGAGTTTTACAGCGTCTTCGATTTGAATAGACCGCCGCCACGGCGTCTAAAAACTCCAAGTGCCTCTGTAGTTATCCTTTCAAGCAGTCGTCTGCAAGAGTCCTTTGGGTGGCAAGAAAGAAGAGGATGTCGAAAAATCGCCGCAAACCAACGCCGCCGCCGTTTTGAAAATTACTGCAGAGATTCCAGTGCTTCGCCGAAAACAGTCGTCAGTTGGATTCCCTTGCCTCATGAAGTTTTTGGTAAGCATCTCACGCCGCTGTCAATGTGGTAAAAGCATAATCAATCCCTTTTTGCAGATAAGGAAAACCAAATCCGCCAGAGCAATTCGTCAGTTGGAGTAACTTGGATTTTGGTGAAAAGCCAGCCATTTTGGTGCCACATAAAGATGGCAGCCTTCCGCCGCATAATCATCGCTCGCCACCAGCCTCACCGCACACAGGACAGGCATGTGAATTAGCTACAGCTGGGCATAAACATTGGGGCGAAGTGTATCCGGCAGTCACTACAAAGCGCACAAGAGAAGCCATCTTAGTAAGAGATTCTCATAGCCGCCTCGCAAGATCCTTTGGGGAGTCACACTCCAGCGTCAATGTGAGGCCCCAGGATTCAGTTTTCAGGATTCTAGTTCCCTCGCCGCAGTCCGATGGCTCGCGCGTTGGTCAATCCGGAGTGAGTTTTGATTTATATGGCATATAAAATCATATTTTGCAGGATAGATGTACGGCGCAGCTGGAGCACATCTTGGGACGAAAGTAGCAGCCGGCAGTCACTGTTGAGAGGCAGCTGGAGAACCCACTTTTTAACCGCGCACAAAGGACCATTTGCTCGTGGAGAGGAGTCCGAATTTGCAGTCCTAAGGAGCCACGGGTTTAATTTCATGGCACCTCTGATTTGAATAAACCGCTGCCACGGCGTCATAAAACTCCAACGCCCACTGTAGTTCTCCTTTCAAGCGGTCGTCTGCTAGGGTCCTTTTTGGTGGCAGGAAAGGAGAGGATGTCGAAAGATTCGCCGCAGGCCTCTTGTTTTTTTTTTTTTAATTAATCCAACGCCGCCGCCGTATTCGGGAATTTCTGCAGAGATTCCAGTGCTTCGCCGCTGTTTGAAGGCAGCATAAGTCCAGTGTGAGTTTTGATTATTATATTAAATTATTGGAGGCGTAACCAATTTTATTTTGCAGCAAAACAATTGTCAGCTGTAGAAAACTCGGTCGTGGTGAGAAACAGCAGCGGTTTCCATGTCGTAGCAGGTTGGCATCTCCAGGAAGCAGTCGCTTGGCAAGCGAATACCGCACCCCCGTGAGCCCACAAACTGTGCGTGTAGGAAAACATGCAAACGCCTCCAGTCCTCCTCTTACAAGCGGTCGTCAGTTGGATTTCCTTGCCTCATGAAGCTCTTGGTAAGCATTTCGCGCCGCTGTTAATGTGACAAGAGCATAATCAATCCCTTTTTGCAGAAACAACTCATCAAAAGACAAATTGTAGCTGGAGAAATCGGTCGTGGTGAGAAAAGAAACAGCTGTTTCCGTGTCGTAGTAAGTTGGCATTTCCAGAAAAACAGTCGTTTGGCAAGCGCAAACCGCACCCCCGCAAGCCCACAAGCTATGCGTGTAGGAAAATATGCAAACGCTACTGGCCTTCTTACAAGCGGTCGTCAGTTGGATTTCCTTGCCTCATGAAGTTTTTGGTAAGCATCTCTCGCCGCTGTCAAAGAGATGAAAGCATAATCAATCCCTTTTTGCAGATAAAGAAAAACCAATTCCGCCAGAGCAGCTCGTCAGTTGGAGTCACTTGGATTTTGGTGAAAGGCCAGCCATTTTGGTGCAGCATAAAAACGGCAGCCTTCCGCCGCGATTTCATTGCTCGCCACGAATTTCACCGCATACAGGACAGGCATGTGTATTCGCTAAAGCTGGGCGTAATCATTGGGGCGAAGTGTATCCGGCAGTCACTCCAAAGCGCACAAGAGAAGCCATCTCAGTAAGAGACTCTCATAGCCGCCTCGCAAGATCCTTTGGGGAGTCACACTCCAGCGTCAATGTGAGGCCCCAGGACTAAGTTGTCAGGATACTAGTTCCCTCGCCGCAGTCCGATGGCTCGCGCGTTTGTCAATCCAGAGTGAGTTTTGATTTATATGGCATATAGAATCGTATTTTGCAGGACAGATGTACGGCGCAGCTGGAGCACATCTTGGGACGAAAGTAGCAGCCGGCAGTTACTGGTGAGAGGCAGCTGGAGAACCCACTTCTTAATCGCGCAAAAAGGAGTCAATTAGCTTGTGGAAAAAAGTCCCACTTTGCGTTCTTAAGGAGTCACAGATTTAAGTTTTACAGCGTCTTCGATTTGAATAAACCGCCGCCACGGCGTCTAAAAACTCCAAGTGCCTCTGTAGTTATCCTTTCAAGCAGTCGTCTGCAAGAGTCCTTTGGGTGGCAAGAAAGAAGAGGATGTCGAAAAATCGCCGCAAACCAACGCCGCCGCAGTTTTGAAAATTACTACAGAGATTCCAGTGCTTCGCCGAAAACGGTCGTCAGTTGGATTCCCTTGCCTCATGAAGTTTTTGGTAAGCATCTCACGCCGCTGTCAATGTGGTAAAAGCATAATCAATCCCTTTTTGCAGATAAGGAAAACCAACTTCGCCAGAGCAATTCATCAGTTGGAGTACTTGGATTTTGGTGAAAAGCCAGCCATTTTGGTGCCACATAAAAAAGGCAGCCTTCCGCCGCATAATCATCGCTCGCCACCAGCTTTACCGCACACAGGACAGGCATGTGAATTAGCTACAGCTGGGCATAAACATTGGGGCGAAGTGCATCCGGCAGTCACTCCAAAGCGCACAAGAGAAGCCATCTCAGTAAGAGATTCTCATAGCCGCCTCGCAAGATCCTTTGGGGAGTCACTCTCCGGCATCAATGTGAGGCCCCAGGACTCAGTTTTCAGGATTCTAGTTCCCTCGCCGCAGTCCGATGGCTCGCGCGTTGGTCAATCCGGAGTGAGTTTTGATTTATATGGCATATAAAATCATATTTTGCAGGATAGATGTACGGCGCAGCTGGAGCACATCTTGGGACGAAAGTAGCAGCCGGCAGTCACTGGTGAGAGGCAGCTGGAGAACCCACTTTTTAACCGCGCACAAAGGACCATTTGCTCGTGGAGAGGAGTCCGAATTTGCAGTCCTAAGGAGCCACAGGTTCAATTTCATGGCGCCTCCGATTTGAATAAACTGCTGCCACGGCGTCATAAAAACTCCAACGCCCACTGTAGTTCTCCTTTCAAGCGGTCGTCTGCTAGGGTCCTTTTTGGTGGCAGGAAAGGAGAGGATGTCGAAAGATTCGCCGCAGGCCTCTTGTTTTTTTTTTTTTTTAATTAATCCAACGCCGCCGCCGTATTCGGGAATTTCTGCAGAGATTCCAGTGCTTCGCCGCTGTTTGAAGGCAGCATAAGTCCAGTGTGAGTTTTGATTATTATATTAAATTATTGGAGGCGTAACCAATTTTATTTTGCAGCAAAACAATTGTCAGCTGTAGAAAACTCGGTCGTGGTGAGAAACAGCAGCGGTTTCCATGTCGTAGCAGGTTGGCATCTCCAGGAAGCAGTCGCTTGGCAAGCGAATACCGCACCCCCGTGAGCCCACAAACTGTGCGTGTAGGAAAACATGCAAACGCCTCCAGTCCTCCTCTTACAAGCGGTCGTCAGTTGGATTTCCTTGCCTCATGAAGCTCTTGGTAAGCATTTCGCGCCGCTGTTAATGTGACAAGAGCATAATCAATCCCTTTTTGCAGAAGCAACTCATCAAAAGACAAATTGTAGCTGGAGAAATCGGTCGTGGTGAGAAAAGAAACAGCTGTTTCCGTGTCGTAGTAAGTTGGCATCTCCAGAAAAGCAGTCGTTTGGCAAGCGCATACCGCACCCCCGCAAGCCCACAAGCTATGCGTGTAGGAAAATATGCAAACGCTACTGGCCTTCTTACAAGCGGTCGTCAGTTGGATTTCCTTGCCTCATGAAGTTTTTGGTAAGCATCTCACGCCGCTGTCAAAGAGATAAAAGCATAATCAATCCCTTTTTTGCAGATAAAGAAAACCAATTCCGCCAGAGCAGCTCGTCAGTTGGAGTCACTTGGATTTTGGTGAAAGGCCAGCCATTTTGGTGCAGCATAAAAACGGCAGCCTTCCGCCGCGATATTCATTGCTCGCCACGAATTTCACCGCATACAGGACAGGCATGTGTATTCGCTAAAGCTGGGCGTAATCATTGGGGCGAAGTGTATCCGGCAGTCACTCCAAAGCGCACAAGAGAAGCCATCTCAGTAAGAGACTCTCATAGCCGCCTCGCAAGATCCTTTGGGGAGTCACACTCCAGCGTCAATGTGAGGCCCCAGGACTAAGTTGTCAGGATTCTAGTTCCCTCGCCGCAGTCCGATGGCTCGCGCGTTGGTCAATCCAGAGTGAGTTTTGATTTATATGGCATATAAAATCGTATTTTGCAGGACAGATGTACGGCGCAGCTGGAGCACATCTTGGGACGAAAGTAGCAGCCGGCAGTTACTGGTGAGAGGCAGCTGGAGAACCCACTTCTTCATCGCGCAA
>JBAMCF010000665.1:0-29219 GCA_037075285.1 Drosophila lutescens
CAAGAGGTCAAATCTGGTGAATGAGAAAGGAAAACATTTTCTAAACGAATAAATAGTAAATTAATATTGAAACTAGACTAATTAATATTTAAGAGTCAATTTTAATTAAATTTGCTTTAAATATTTAAATAATGCTAAAAGCCAACTAGAAATTCTTGCTACCGAGGAATGTTCAATAGCAACTTCAGCTATTTTTATTCTAATCGATTTGACTAACGAGACAAATGTTTTTTTGAACTGAAGAAGTTTATTATATTTTTTTTTAAATTTTTTAAAATTACTATTAACCCATTATAAGTATTATTATTTAAAACTTAAGGAGAAGCTATAAAGTAGGCAATCTTTTGTACGAAATGGAATGTACACCCAAAAAAAAACTTGGTAAAAAATTGTCAAACAGTCCCACAAAAAATTGTCAATTGAACGGTTGGTGACTGTTTGACAATTATAACAGTTGATTTTACCAAGTTTTTTTTGTGTGTATGGTATATAAATTAAACTTTTTGCGGCGCACTCACAGCATGCAGATGGGAATTTCGCTGTGTTTTGTGGAGGAAGTAAATGAACGTACATGAATAAAAACAGTTAATGCGTTTACCATTGACATGGTAATATTTGGAGTACATAGTAGTAGCCAGCTTGCCACTCGCATGACCCCGCAAGAATGTCGGATAATTCAGCATTTAACCTTTTACTGCCCCCGCAGGTGAAGGTGTAAAATGCCATCGCTCTCCATTTGCCCGAGCGCAGTCTATGGCCTCGTAAATGCAACTGTGCGTTTTATATTTTGACTATAACTCAAAGTGCATTTCAGCGGAGCCTCTATTTGCATCCTGCAGCTGCAGTTTGGGTGGCTCCAAATGGGTGGTTGTGGGTGGTGGGCAGTGTGGGTGGTTGAGGTTATGTGGAGCGGTGGTGCCGTTCAAACATGCATGAGTTCCATGAACTGCTGCCTAGAATGATGAAGTAGTGGGACCTGGATGCACTGCGGCCGGGGGATGCGGCCCAATCAAGGATTCGGGGGAGTGGGAGTCCTGGCAGCCCAAATTAACTTAACACTCATAAATCAGCGTTAACGGCGACCGCAAAAAGCGTTGCATAAAAAATGGTTATGGCTCCTCTTTTCGGGTCTCTCTTTTTTGGAGTTGTTGTCCCTTTGACGGCTGCCCCATGAACATGGGAAAATGGGATCAGTGTGGCAACAATGCATCGTTGCATTCCAAATAAACAATTCTCGTAAAATGCAAGCGTTTGCATTGCTGAGTTGATGGCTGTAACGTTTTTGAGCCGGCATATCAGGCAGGAGGACGACTGATATGACAGTGCTTAACGAAATAATACAAATATTAAAAAGGAGTTTAAATAAGGCTTCGGATTCGACCATAGAATCAGAAGACTTAGGGTTTCCAAATTCCAAATTTATTCCCCCTTTCCGGGATATCATTGATTCGAATCCCCAGCAAAGTACTTCCCATCTGAATATTTCGGTTGTAACGGTCGGGCAATTTACTCCAGTTTGCCCAAAATTGGCGCCGTCAATTTTGGTAATTAAATTGTAGTGCTCAATTTGCCATCTTTTTAATCGACATCCAATCATCGTTCCAAAGTAATTTAGATGGATTTCAGTTAGCGTTTTTGCCCCGGAGCATTGTGCATCCGTAATTGAGTGGGCCGGAACCAAGAGTGTGTGCCAAACGCAAAAACGGCTTCAATTGCAGCGGAATGCATAATAAATAAGAGAGCAGTGACAGGCGTGTAAACGCTTCCGACGGAAATGTAAATGATATCAATGCGGCAACTCGAGCTGGCAATATTTATGCACTTTTGATTCGGACCGCGGGGCGCTGAAAGTAAATGCGCTGCACTAAATCACAATTTGCCGCCAACTGGCGATGACAAAAGTCGGGTCGACAGACTTGCCTTGTCCTTGGGAAAACAAACCGCAGCAGCAGCTGGGCGCCTGATTTTTTAAGGACCCTTCACTTGAAGAGTGCCTTTTTTCTCCTTCCCGGGGCATTATTGGGTCTAATTTATGCGAGCAGACGCCACCGGAAGCGGAAACGAAAGCGGAAGCTGTCTAATTATTCAGCGGCAGTTGGCTAATAGAGCGTCTTGGCCACTTCTCCTTCTTCTTCTCCGCCATCCTGACTTGTTGCCGCATTCGGCGTGCTTATCGACTAATCCTTTGGCCAACTGCAGCGTGACTCGGCAGCTTTTAATTATCTTAATGGAGCCATGCGACGTATGCGCAATATTGACTGTTAGCGGTGTGCAAAGGCCTGCTGTCCTCGCACGCGAGGATATAAAGGAGCAGAAATAAGGGCGGGCTGTCACATTGCATCAAGCGCAAAACAATAAAACGCCAGTCGCCCGGCCCGCCCGGCAGGTGTCGCTGCCGTGATAATGTCAACAGCGGAAACAATAAAAGCCGCAGTTGTCTTTCGACTTGGCTGCGGGCTCAGTGCGGCAAGAAGGCATCTGGAGGATGTGCCTCCATCTCCGTGGCGAGGGAGTGCCTTCTCCAGATGAAGATAACAGCTGACGGGGCCGGAAAGGTGAGGGCGGTGGCGGGGGCGAATTTAATGTGTCATTCTCCCTTTCCGGTTCCGTTTCCACGGAATGTGGTACAGAGAAAAAACAATTCAGCACTATCGGTTCCCTTTTGTATTCTTTTTTTGTATCTATTAAAGGCGTTTTTAAATATTATTATGTTTTCCTTTGTTATTAAATAGAATTGTGATTGAAATGCAAAATTACCTCATTAAATTCATAATTAAAATTGTATGTGTTCTAGCTCAATTTTAGTTTTTTACCTATTTTTATCTTACTGCTTTTTCATTTCGACCAAAGGAAGTCACGGTCCAAATGAGAAATAATATAGCTTGCTGAATTTGTAATTAAATTCCCAATCAACAGGGACTTCGAAAAAAACGTTGAAAAGGCAATATATGATTTTTTGTTCTAATTATTACAGAGAAATTTGAGAACCAAAGTTTCAAGAGTTTACTAAAATCAGATTTAAAGGTTAAGCGGAACTCTTTAATGAAAAACCCAAATGATTGATAAATTGTGTGATTTTTTCTCTGTGGAATTAGCCGCTTGAAAAAGGCCAACTGTTAGCTTGGTAATCCCATAAAGGTATTGCCACTTTTGACGACCCCACCTTTAGTTTCGCCGAATGTTTGCCACTGCCTTTCATTTCCGTTGGGGCCCAAAAGTTGTCAAAGGGTTCGGCAGCCTAACTGGAAAGTTGGGTTCGGCCGAAAAGAAGCCCAAGCGGCCCCCAGAAATTGCCAGCTGCTGCTGGCAGCCACTTCACACGCCGCTGACAAGCGTCAGACTCAATAAATTACGTTTCGCTGGCGGGCTGTCTGTCGGTGGGGTTTTCGGATCTCAGTTTGTTGGTTGTGCTATGCCAGTGGTGTGGCTTCATAAATTGATGCTGGCACAGAGCTGGAAGCTCGGACCACGGCCTTGAACCGGCGTCCGGGCTTTTTTCAGAACCAGCAGCACTGCCAGCTGCTCTCCTCTCGAGTGTGGCCAATGCAACTTTAGTTTCGGCTTCTGATTGTGTGTTTGTGTTTGCCTTTGCCTTGGTTTGTGTTGTGTTCTGCGGCTGGCCGCAAAGTTCCGCTGCCACTCTCCGCCCTCCACTTTCCGCTTCCACTCGAGCCGAGAAATTAAAATTTATATGTCAAGCAGGCACGGCTGAAAGTTCTGCACCAACTTTGTGGCAGGCAACTTTTGTGCCACATTGAGCGCAATAATGCTAGCAATAACAATATTACGCCAGAAGCACCTCCTCCTGTGTCTCCTCCCCCGCCCGAGGATAATACAAACTAATGCCAAACTAAGGCCGCTGGAAGGTCGCAGGATGAGCTGGCCGCCCCAGTGGCTCGTTTGGTTGCCATTATTGTTATTGGACGGGGCGAAATGCAAACGCAAATGCAAGTGCAATCCTCAATGGCCTTAAAGTGTCAGCTGCGGTGCTGCTCTTTGTCCTGCTCCTGCGAGGAGGACTCTAATTGCCGGCTACAAATTCCAATTAGCCGCCCCAAATCTCCGGCGTGCGAATCGGATGCATTGCAGCCAGCACTCAGTCCATTCGGCTGGTCGACTTTTATGAGCATAAGCGGGGCCAATAAAGCGCTCAACCTCATGCGATTATCGCCTCCGCTCCCCGAGAACCGGAAAGTCGGCGAAAACAGGGAAATTGGCCAAAACATCCTCCCAGCCAAAGCTGCAAAAACCAGGCAAAAACCAGGCAAAACAGCCAAAAACCAGCCAGAGGAGCTGTGAGCTCTCGGCTGCAATTGCAGCTCTCCTGCTTTTCCGACGGTTCCTTGCCAGCTTTTAAGCGTTCAAATATTTATAAAGCGAAAAATGTTATGTTGACGCGCTGGCGGCCACTTTGAGCCATTTTTGGGGGTCGGCAGCTGGGGCGGAACTGACTGGATGGAGTTCAAGTTAAGTGCCGAGAATTAAATGAAATGCTCCGGCAAAGCAGGCCGTAAACAGAAGTCCACACCGTTTCGCAACCACTTCACCTGGAGGCCATCACTACTGACACAAAATCAAGCAGATCATAGCTTTCAATAAATTGCGTCGTGACTTTGTTCATAAGATTGATATGCTATGCTCTTAAAAACCCAAATATTTTGAGATCTTCCTTAAGAATCGTTATGTAATCCGTTATGAAAAATGGAAAAGTTAACCAAAACCCATATTTAAGAATTGATAAACATTTTAAAAATGTATTTAAGTTGAAACTTTATTTGCCACATTTTAAATTCCTAACCCTTTAATAGATTTTCCTTGCATCGCTGCTGCCATTCGACAGAAACAAATTAAGTGATTGGGCTTTTGCCAATAAATCTTTAATGCGTTCGACTTCTCCCAGTTGGAATGCATTGCCCAATGCTGAACATAATTATTTATTTCAATTCATTAGTGCCTCCCATCCCTGGCATAACCATGGAATGTCATGTCTAGACGCACGCATTGTTATACATTTTAATCAACGCTACCATTTATAGTTCCCCCTTGCAGCCGCAAAAGCCGAAAGCCCTTCGAAAGAGCTCCTTGAAGCGCCAACAAAGCGAGCGTGCATTCTAAATATTGCGCATACGCCGCGTTGTGCATGCACACAAATGACAGGCAGGATCGGGGGAAGCTGGTAGCTGAAAGCCAAAGGAATATGTGGACTTTAACTAACTGACTATGACTGCAGGCAGTGTCAGCGTTGCGTTGCGGCATTAAGACCTCAGCTGAAATGATTACATGCCTGTTTAGATTTGTCAGTGGAGCGAGGAGCGGGGAGCCTGGGGAAAGGGAAAGGGGGATTCGAGAATGTGGAATCGCCGCTGGCAGCCAGCTCATGTATCTCACAGTTGATAAATGATCAAATTAAGCCTGGCACACAGCCGACCTACATGGCAGGAAGCAGCTACAGGGGAAGCAGCTGCCTTAAACTTCTGCTCGGCATTGTCTTGCCCCAACACTTTCGCTGGGGCCAACAAAAAGAAATGTGTATAAGAGACTTGGGCGGTTTTGCCCCTCCTCCCCCTCCCCATACCCAATTTTCCTGCTTGGCATGCACCGCTCGTCTTGCACTTCTACTTTTGCTGTTGCTGCTGTTGCAACCTGCTTTACTTTTGCGGCATCTTGCTGCTACCGCTCACTACTTTATGCGGCTCCTCGGCTCCTGTGGCTGCGGCTCAAACACACACACACTCACTAGAGAAGATAAAATAACACGCTTCATGCTGCCTGGCACTAAACTATTTGGAAAAATCGGGCACGTTTTCATTTAGCTGAGTGCACGCGGCTGCCACAGTTGCCAGCCGTCCAAGTGGAAGGCCATACGGCAGCCGGCAGATGCAAATGCAAGTTATCGAGATTTATGGTGAATATTTTTGGCCTGAATATGCAGTAGCAATAGCAATAGCAATAGCCACACATAAATTTCCATTTCAGGAGCACTCTCCGCATGTCTGTGTGTGTTTGGGAGGCCCATTAGCCGGGATAATGAACGGCAGATCCTTGACCCTGACTAAGTAGACTTTGTCTCCGATTTAATTGTCTTGCTCGAAACACAATCTGGGTCAGCCGTTTGCCCCGCAGCACCTCCTGGCGAACTAATTGCAATAATTGAGCCAGAACTGGCCATTTTAATCACCGACATTGTCTCTGGGTAAACAAGGAGCCAGCATCCCAGGAAGTGACAAGTTGCAGCTCTAACTATATATTATGGCATTATCTATTTATCAAGCCTCCATCGATTTGCTCATTTGTGCCCGAATGACACTAATTGAATTTGCGGCCAGTGCTCGAGATGGAGATTGAATGGCCAGAATTCTTTAGCCGTGATTAATTCAATCAAGTCGTTCCACTTGTCATTTAGTGCTGGCAAAAATTTAAATAAGTAATTTGGCCATTTTCGTATGCCGTCTGTTAGCGAGCATGTTTTACTTTCCACTGGCCAGAGATGTGTGAATGGAATCTGTTAGAATCCAGAGTCCAAAACAACCATCTAACATTTCTCCTGCTCGATGAATGGGCCTGTGTGTAAGTCGGTTGGTTGGTTGGCTGAGTGTGTGTATCCTGCGGTTCCCTGAAAATATGAGCTAACTGCCTGCTGCTGAATTTATTTGCGGTTCTGCAGCAGCTCGGCTCCTCTTTATGCACGGCATGTGTTAGAGGCGGGGAGCAGCTCCTTTTTGGCCACTGCCGTTGACAGTTTGTTGCCATTTGTTGCCGTTCGCTGCTGAGAAATGCACTGAATTTAATTTGCCACACTTGCTGGGGGAAATTTAATTTTTCCTCCCTCATTTCTCTCACTCCATTTCACGCCCTATTAGTCTAGTCGCGGGGCGTGGCAAGTGGCGCATTATAAAAGCAATTTTGGCAAGTTTCGAGTTGCTTCAATTTCTGTTAACGAAACTTTGCCAGATGCCAGCAAAAGTTTACGCGCTACCGCCTAGCAAGCAACTAATTGCATTTTCGCAGAAGCCAGAACCCCGAAGATACCTTGTCACACATAGCCATCAATCATTATAAAAAAGTGACTGTTCTGTGCATTTAATTTTTAGAGCCCAGCCAGACAGCCGTGTTTGCCTTTTAATTATGCTCACGAGGAACGCGAAAACACATACGCACCTTTAAGCGCATTATGCGTGTCCGGCCCCCTTTGAGTGGGGAATTTAAAATGCATATTCGCATAATGGCGCATATCATAAACACACCTAACCGCACGTTGACATGTGTAAACATTTCGACCGCAGGTTGGCCCCTTTGCAGGGAGCAGCCAAATATTCCGAAACTGCGACACCTGGCTGCCACAAATTCCATTCCGGCTGCATTACAAATTCCAAATCCCCTTACGGGGCGTAAACGTCATATTTGCGCAATATTCGGACACCAATCGGCCGATGGCTTAATTAGGAAATGCAGCCGGGCTAAATTCACCGATCGAAGATTGATGAGTCGTGTAGGTCCAAGGCCTGGATAAAGTTACATTAGAAGGCTTTAATCTCATGTCCTCACATATCTCCATCTCCATTAAAGATTTATGGCTCGGCCGTGTATCTGCCATTAGGCATTCCCTTTGTTCTCGGGCGAAACAAAGAACTCGGCTCGTGGGCGTCTTATCTGCCTGTTGGTCTGTTGATTCAGGCAGCCCGTCTCGCTTTCTTTTGTCCTTCGGCCGGCTCTGAGTGTAAGAGCCGCATAATCCTTTCTGGCAATTAGCTGGCAAATCAATGCCGCCTGTCAGCGCCTATCGGCCGAATCTCCGTGCCAGGCACGAGCAGAGTTAATTTGATTTATGCTCCGTTAATTGGATGCCCGCACCCAATTGGGCAAAGTGCGAGGGCCAAGTGTGTCGGTCCAAGGAGCCGACATTAATCCACTAATAAAAGCGTGGAAGTATTATGTGTAAACACGCACATAAACACGTCCACAAACGCACACACACCCACAGTTAGTTAACTGCTCCTGATCCTCCTTGTCCTCCTGCTCCTCCTGCAGCATCAGCACGTCCTTGACTGAAAAACATTAAATATAATTAGAGTTGTGTTGCAGCCCCTTGGCACGCAACACACACAAACACAGCTAAGCTCACACAGGATGCTATCCTTAACAACAGTTGAACATTAGCTGGTGCTTATGACAAGCGAACGCAGCCCTAACTGCTTTCCTTGCACTTTCAGCACTGCGAATAATACTTATAACATCTGCCTTAAAAGCTTGGAAAAATTATCCCTGGAAAAGCAAACACTTGCCTTGACTTAGAGTTAAGAAAAGTTAATTTACTATTCTTTAAATTATATTATTTTAGAAAATAAAATAAAATTATTTACTAAACTCAAGCGAACTATAAGTTTAGAAATTGCTTGTATTTCTTACAAGGGCATACAAAGATATTTATTATCAGATAATGAACTATTTAATTAAGACTTTTAAAAATATCATATGAATTCCATATTCGATTTCAAATCATATTTTAACAATAAAAACAAGAGAGAACGCTATAGTCGGGTTGGTGTCCCGACTATCTAATACCCGTCACTCAGCTAAAGGGAGTGCGAACGCTGTACTCGGGTTGGTGTCCCGACTATCTATTGGGGCTAAAGGGAGTGCGAGGGAGATAGATATATAAACAATTTTGATTGCGTATAACTTTTTAATGAATGGTCCGATTTGAAAAATGTCTTCTACATTTCGATAGGTATTAATAAACACTATAAAATTGCGTTTATATATTTTTAAAATCTTAAAAGATGTGGCCTCCAGACACATTTGAAAATCGTTTATGGCGATTGTGGGCGTTAGGGGGGGCGTGGCACCTCGATGAAACAAACTTGCGCTGCGTAGGAAGCCCAAGAATATGTGTGTGAAATCTCAACCTTCTAGCTTTTATAGTTTCCGAGATCTCAGCGTTCATACAGACAGACGGACAGACAGACGGACAGACGGACATGGCTAGATCGACTCGGCTAGTGATCCTGATCAAGAATATATATACTTTATGGGGTCGGAAACGCTTCCTTCTCCCTGTTACATACTTTTGCACGAATACAATATACCCTTTTACTCTACGAGTAACGGGTATAATGACATCGTAAAGTTGAACACAGACTGTCGTATACAATTCCCGATAATTTAATCATTTTTTTCCCCCGTGCATTCTATTTAATTTACTGCGAGAGTTCACAATTTTTCTTCCTTACTTCGGATACTTTGGCAGGGAAACGTCAGGGAATTATAAGCAGCCAGCTTGTTAGTCACACTCGTTTGGCAGCCAGCTCAATATACCATCAAATAGCTGGCCATCAACAAGTCAGCACATGGGGATATTTCGTATCGGATGGGTTGCGAAGAAAAAAGGGGAGCTGCTGAAACAAAATCAATGAAAACAATTGGTGTTTCACCCAGGAGGAAAGCGTGCGACGACAAGGACCAGAACTAGAGCTAGTACTCCGAAACGGAGGGGCGGGACAGGGGACGCAGATTGAATGACTGACAAATGCACTTATCTCCCAGCCAGTTGGCCGAAGCTCTGGGGGATTTGCATACGCAAGAGCCGGCAAGGAAGTACACAATAACATGCACACAACTAAATCGACAACCAAATCCCGACAAGAACAACAAGTAATCAAACAAAATGAAATCGCAAAGAAGCCGAGTCCCCAAGGTCCTGCGCACAAGTCCCTTAAATGCATGTTGAATAATAAAGGCACTGTAAATCATCTCCCCCTCTCGGCGCTTGCTGAAAAGTATGCAATGAATTTCGAGTGATTGAATTTTGTTTGATTAGAGAATAAGCAAACGTTTGTAGTCAAGCGGACAATGTGTATGGGCCCCCGGCCATATTGTGCATTCTTTATTGTGCGTAAAGGGCCCACAGAAGCCACAGCACACACGACATCGCTGGCCATAAATAAATGTATGGGCAAAATAATAATAATTCTCCCTGGCAGCATAGAAATCTTGCACATAATAAACAACTGCAGCCAAAGCCGCACTCGAGGGTCCCGAGTTCGTACTTTTTAATAAAAGCAAAATGACCGCAAAAGCTCTGAGGAATTGTTGGTTATATTAAGGCAGCATTTTCCAAGTACACATTGAAACGGCCCGCGGGCAGCTCAACTCAACAAAGGGGGCGGGTTGCCAAGGAAAACCGAGAAAAAATACAATAAAAATTACTCAACCGAATGCATCATAATGTTTATGTCAAAAATGAACAGCAGCATGAAAGGGCCTTGGCCAAGTCCAAGGAGCTCGGCCAGCTGGCCGGGCCAAGATGCACTTCCTGTCCCCAGGCGGGGCTCTTTGTTCCAAGGAGCTGCTGCCCCGGCCAGAAAGGGATGCACAAGGCACATAAATTGATTACGGGTAAGGTATGTGCGGGAAATAAAACCCCGGAAGAACTTATGCAGCTCCACCTCTGCCTCCTCCTGACCTCCCACAACAGCGGCTCTCGGATCCCGAATCAAAGCCACCTTAAGGCATTTTGTGGCTGCCACAATTAAAGCTCGACCGCAACTGACAGTCTATCCAGCTCTATCCCCTGGTAGTCCCTTGTAGTCCCCGGTAGCCCCTTGAAGCCACCTTGAATATTATGTTGCAGCCGGCTGCTCTTGACTGCCAACGGCAGAGCCTTCATCCTTCAGGGCGGGGGTAACGCACAGCTTTTAGCTGCTAAAAACGGCATCACATAATTATGAGGTGTCAGTTTCTGGGCACCTCGCTCTTCGTGGGATATTATAGAGTCAGGGTTTTGAAGGGAAACATCAGAGAAAATATTAAATGTGAAATAAATACGCAAAATTACCATTAAAAGGGAAGGTGTGCAGGAAAAAGCTTTAAGGCGGTTCTTAAAAATATCTAATAAAATTTTGTCAATATTAAAATGTTACATTTAAGTTAGGAGTAGTTATATACATTTTTAAAATCCCTCATTTCTATAATAAAATCCAAATCTGGGCTATAAAATAACAGAATGAAGCACAGACTAACGAATCATTTTCATGGGACTTTTTCCCAGATTTAATGGAATTACTCGGTATCATCGAGTCCACATACAGGATTAAGTGCAGACCGTTTGCCATTAGGAAACCTGCTCGACAAGCATCATCTCCAGCACCACCCTGCTGGCCACCGAGTGTCATAGAGAAGTGTGCTAAAAACAGAGAAAAAACACATTTGGAGCGGCATTGCTGTGCTGTGTATTATTCCAGTGTTTTTCATTTCCTACTCCGGCAAAACGCCGCAAAGCGCCCAAGAGCGCACTTCATTCACACTCGATGCGTACTGCCACTGGCTGGGGCGACAGTTGCCTTTACAGGTGGGGCGTAACAGAAAAAAAAACACCAGAGCTGGAAAAAAAGCGCCTGAAATGAAACGACTTCACTCCACTCCAGGCCGACAGCCACCGGTGCTGTTTTCATGGCAAAATATTTACGATTTGGCATGTAAAGTGGCGTTTCTTGTGCACTTTTCCGGCAAATTCACACCCGCCACCTGGAGGGCCGCGGACCTAAAAGCCACCCCATTTTCCGCGCCCAGCCTTTGTTTGCGCTGCAATCCTTTTAATGCTGCCGTCAAGTGTTTGCCTTTGTGGCAAAGCCGGCGATTTTTGTGGTCCGACCCCTGGCGTTGATTAAAATACTCGATTTGGTCGTCGGTCCATTTGCCTGATTGCACAGATCACAGCAATCATATTTATTTCCATGAAAAATGCACTATCTTGGCATTGGGCTTTCATGGGGGGACACCCGAGGTCCTGGTCCCCCTCCTCCCCCCTCCTCGGATGTCCTTGAGCTTTCGCTGTCGAGTGTCCCGGGCATTCTGCCCCCCGACTGTCAATTTGTCTTTTCATTTTTCCTTTGCCGCTTATTTCCTGGCGCTGCCGTTGAATGCATTTTTAATTGGCTTCAAATTTCCGGCCGAGCCCCAGAGTAAGACGAGGCACAAAGGGGAGCAAAATGAAATTGAGTTTTATTATTAAACGCTCGGGGGTAGCGACCAATCAGCTCAGGAATTGATTGTAAACTTAAGCGCAGCGGCGACGGAAGCAAAGTCCAATAAAATGTTTAACCTGATACCTCTGCCAGTTTTTTATTTTTTAAAGAGATTTTCTGGGGAATTTCTAATTTATTTTAATTTCAGAGCCAGCAAAATCAAGACAGCGATCAAATCGCCCCTTTGCACCTTTCCTGTCGGTGGCTCATAACTCAGAACTCAGACCACTTTCTTTCTCGTCCACAATTCCCCGACCTGGTCAGACAAACTTTGTCGGACTGGGAGAAATCTTTCAACTTTGTCTGGGGCTGGACCACTTCCCTCTTCCCCCAGCCTTAAAATCGCACTTTGAACCACTTTGGCAGCGTTTATTGATTCCAATGATGACCCCAAATTGCAGCAATGAAAGTTGACCACACAGCCGGGACCTTGGCCATTTGAGGCAGGCGGAAGTGGAAAGTGGGCAAATGCCAAATGAGGCGGGGCTGATGAAGAGCACGGTGAAAACGAGCCGAAGGCCTTGACATTTTGCGTCCTCTGGCGTTTTAACGAGAGCTCGGCAAAGTATTTAATTAAAATGAAACGCAATCACACCCACACTTTGGTATATAGTATGGAGGATATGCATGCGGGGAGCTCTCTTAATCCATCTGCACTTCTGGGGAATACCTTCGCTGCTGCATTTTGCGGCAATAAATTCAAAACCAACTGCGTGTGATGCTCAACAAACTGGCAACTAACAGACCCACATACAGAGGCAGGGGAAAAGGCAGAGGGGTGTAGTATAGACACGCACACACACAGGCACTCGCCCGGAAACACTCATACGCAGTGTGGCCCAGTGCAGTGCTGATCTCTCCTGTGGGCTCCTCTGCACATTTTTGTTACCAAGATTTTAGCTGTCAGCAAGTTGGGCGACTTAATTTGAATTTACGGCACCGCCAGGGGCGCACTGCCCCTCTACCCCCCTTTTCCCCTCTCTCTGGGGGGCCTAGCTATTATTTTGCACAAACAGTATTAAATACTGGGTTCGGGCTCTGGTTCTGGTTCTGGCCCTCGTTCTGGTTCTGCTTCTGGTCCTATCTCCTTGCTGGTCTCCAGGTCGAGGTCTGTCCAAGTGAACCTGTGTTCGTGCCTGCTCCATGGCTCCAGTGGCCCAATGGCCCAGTGGGTGTGTGCAGTCTGTCGTTGTGTGGGGGTGACAATAATATTCAAATTCCACTCTGTTGCAGTTCCACTGCCGTCGGCCAGTGGGCGTTAGGTGGGGAATGGCCGCTGGGCGTGGCAATGACACTTTTACACTCCATATATCTGCCTAGGAAGTCGCCACTATCCCGGTTACCCCTTCGAATGCACTGAGAAAAGTGATTAAAATAAAGAGCTATTATTTATGTAGGAATGAGCTTATAAAAATAAAATGTAGTAAATTTTCAGATGTTTCGAAAAAAAACTTTTTTTTGTAGGTTAAATATTTTTCTTAATTACAAATTTTCTTAAGTGTAATAGTAAGTTAGGACTACTTAAATACCAACTTATTTTCGAGTTCAACCAAACCATTTACCGACTTCTCAGTGGTGAGTGGAAACATTTTATTCGGCTCACAACAAAAGTAAATATGCTTGTGGTATATTTATGGCCCCATGCACTACTTTCTGCGAGTGCATTTCTCAAGCCCCGCCTGCGTTTTCATATTTATGTGTCTCCTGATAGCGCCGCTGCAGTCAAAAGTTTTTCTTCTAGCTCTCGGTTTGTGTGCGCCTGTGTATATGCTAATACTTTAGCGCACATGGCAGGGCGCTATTATCGCGACTGCCACTTGGGCGTCGAACTTCCGTTCTCCGTGCTCCTGCGGCGCTCCTCTTTTCTGGCCCTGCACGGAGATGGAGATGGTGATGGCCATGGAAATGGAAACGGAGGGCAGGATCTGCCGGCACTGAGCACTGAGCTCTCAGCACTGAGCCCTCAGCTCGATGGCAGCCCAGAAGCATTTGCAATTTCGGTTCGGTTTGCATTCGAGAGCCCCAGTTTCCCTCGGTCTGCTCTGCTGTCTACTCTCCGCTCAGTCTGAATGTTGTAAAATGAATTTTACTTCATTTTGATATGTTCTCCCAGCTGGTTTTAGCACCAGGCACATAAATACTTGGGGGATGTGTGGGGCGTTCAGTTTGTTTTGCCACTATCGCAATGATAATAAATTTTATTAATCTCGTCGTCGCCCACACGCGGAGTAAAACTGAAAACTGAAATGGATGGAGGAAGCCCCGGCGCCCGACACTCGCTGATCAAGTGCTCAACTAGTCGAAGGCATTTGTAAACGCGGTCGCCACCAAGGAGGAGGAACGAAGGACTCGGGACTCGGAGGACCCGTCGGCGTCCTGCCACTTATTTCCATTTACATTTCGTGGCAGCTGCCGCCGGAAGACACTGCAGCTGCAACTGCGCTTCCGAATTTATTATGTAATTATTGTTGTGCATTCTAATTGCGTGGCGCATTTATTTGGCTTTCATTTCGCCCACTCGGGTGGGTTTTTTTCCAATTAGCTGAGCACCAATTAGCGAAGCTGGAAATTGGCAAAACATGTTCCGATTATCACTTCAACTGGGTTTCGAGTGCCAGTTGTGCATTTGCCTTGATTAAAAATTAAAAACAATAACCTATACGATTTTTAAGTTTATATTCTCAAGGGATTTATTTTTACCACTCCTGACTTAAGTTTTCTTCAATCAGAACAGCTCATTTCTTAGAGTTTCCACCAGACACTTACTCATGACTTAATGATGACCTCCTTCGCTTTCCATTAGTTCCGATCTGACCTACTGCAAGCGCAGTTACCAAACTAATCAGCCCACTTTCAAAGCGGTCACCAGAAAATAAAGCCACATCCCAGAGCGCAACTAAATCCCTGAGAAATCTCCGCCGCTCTGAAAACCAGAGTGCAGTACCCATATATATGTGGCTCCGCGAGGCAACCCGTGCAGAAGCTGACCCAACTGGCTAATCAAAAATTTATTTAATTTCTTGGCCGCTCAAAGGCTGGCCGCAGTAAAAGTGCGTCCGCATCCTGGCAACATGGCATCCCGACATCCTGACATCCTGGCCGAAACCCCCGAAGACAGGAGGCTGTGGCCGGTGGCCAGTAAATGCCGGGCATCAAATTTGATGATGTCAACCATGAGCCGAGCTGTACTGCCGCCTCTCTGACTGCGGGAAATGCAGTCTAAAACCCAACAAATGCCGGAAATGCGCCGCTGCAGATGCCGCTGCCATTGCGATTAAACTTTCCGCATTAAATATTTCGCCCGGACCCGGCAACGAAGTTGGTTTGTGTTGGTTGCAAGTGGAACTGGAAGCTGGGATCTGGGAACTGGGACGCCGGGCGGATGTTGCGGCTGCCTTTTCGCCAAATCTAATTGCAAATTTCATGTACATGGCCCACGCCCCACCCGTCCGCCCCCTGCCGATGGGCCACGCCCACTCGACAACTATATAAACACTGTGGCCACTGGCAACTGTCATTTTTTTGCTGTCTTGTCCGCGCTTCCCGTATGGCTGCAGTAAATCATGGAATTTATTTAGCAACATGCGCGCGTCCCGAAGTTCCGCAAAAAGCCGGCTAAATAAATTGCACAAATGCTGTCCGCACTTCGAGTGGCAGTGGCAACTTCCTTTTGACCGGCCACAATATTCCGCCTCCCCGGGGCGAAGTGTCATTAATTTTGATGTGTTTTTAATTCGGTTTTGTTGGGCTAACTCATTGACAAAGCCTCGAAAGAACACACGCCTCGGAGAGTGCAGCATGGAAATGCTGTTTGGGATTTAATTAAAACTAATGAAAACTTTTGTGCCCCCTGTGAATCTGTCTCTCTCTGGCCCCCTGCAGCCAACAGTCAATCTTGCAATTTCTGCCCAACGACAAATGACGAGAGGCAGGACTGGATTTAAGGTCCTGCAGCAGGACGTCTGCCAGCTGCCAACTGGCACAAGCACAAGCCAGGCCGAGCACTTGGCCGACATTTCACCAAATCCAGCCCAAAAGTGGGGCTAGGAAACTTCAGTTTCGACCTCCGGGCAAAGTGACAGTGGAAAGTTGAAAACACTTTGGCCACAATTGCGCAAACCGAACAAAATGAGCTGCAACCACGCACTCGAGGCCACCTCGGAAATGAGCAATGAAAGTGCGTGGCCCTGCAATTAGACAACTCCTCCAGGAAGTGGCCAAGATGCAACTTTTATGCCAGGAAGCGAGGCTTGAAAAAGGTGCCCTGGCTTAGGTTCGTGCTCAGTTAGCCATATAGTTGGTAGTAGGGGCTTAAATACAGCATGATTAAATCCGTTTAATTGCAGAACAATGAATTTGGAGGACCAGTGTAATTGAATTTTTGCATGCCCGATAACATCTCTGTAATTATGTTTTTTTTCTGACGAATTTAAATTGCAAATAAATAATTGAAATCACTTGTTTATTTTCGTTAAGCGGAAAAAAACAAATACTGATTGGGATGTTTAATAGTAATGTTTAATAACTCTTTTTTATATTCTATAATTATGAAATGTGATCGAAAGCCAAATGTTGTTAAAGTTTTCAGTAGTTAACAACTTTCTATAATTCTATAATTATGAAATGTGATCGAAAGCCAAATGTTGTTAAAATTTTCAGTAGTTAACAACTGTCTTTTTTGAACTTTATTTTTATGAAAATATAACTCTAGTTTATTTTAAATTTATTTCATTTGAGTAATTTTATAATTTTTAATTGATTACCAATTGCCACACTTCAGATTGTGAAAATTTATTGGCATTAAATAGTAGGTAGTTTAAATTCCGCGTTAATTGATATTATTAAAATTCCTTTAGGTTATCCCACATTCCTTTTGTACTGTCTTTTAATAATTTCCAAATATATATTTGATTCGAAAGCCTTCCAACTGAATTTAATAAATAAAATTTATAAATTATGGTTTAATCCCGACTTTTCCTGCCGTGGCAAAATCTGGTAGGAGCCGGAACTTTCAGGTAGGAACAAGGCCTTTTGCGCAAGAATGGTGATTTGACCCGCGAAGATGAGCAGGATTCGGGAAGGGACATCGGGTCAAAGGAGCTCCCGTCGATGCAGCGGGTGCTCATGGGGAACTGCGGAGCCTCTGTTCCTGCCACACTGGCAGGGGAGAAAATGTTGATGGACGGAGCCTGGGAAACCCTTAGATTATTGATCGGAACAGCCTTCCTTGCTCCGCGGGTCTGGAAGTTTGTAATTGCGTGCACAGAACAGTTGGACGCGCCTCCAGCGGGTTTAATGGTCACCATGTAGGAATAGGAGGATCCCTCATCCAGGACTTGACTGTCCTCGTGCTGAAGCTGCAGCTTCACGAGGAGATCGCCTATCTGGTTGATGATCTGCTCAGTATCTGGAATATACTTATTCGTCTGGCTATCTGCTGGTGCTATGGGAATCGCAGGGTGATCTACATTTTGGTCACGATCGCGCTCAATGTCAAAGGTGCCCTCCCGGCGAAGTCCCGGTCGTTCGGGAACTGCAGGTGCCGCAGTTACCTCCGGAACAGACTGCACCGCCATAATCGCCTCCTGCAGTTTCTTGAGCTGCTCCAGCTTGCGGCGGATCTTCTCCAGTTTGGCTGTAGTCTTCAGGGATATGGATTTTGTCGAGGTGATGGTCGGCTCGAGGACTTCCACCACCTCTTCATCAGCCCCAGCAATTCGAAGATTCCGCAAATCCTCCTTGAACCGGCGCTCATCCTCGGCATCTTTCAGTTTAGCCAGAGCCAAGGAACTTAGGTTAATGGGCATGTCCAATTCTGGCGGTGGCTCCACATCCTCCAGCTGAGGTACATTCCCGCTTTCAATATCTGCCTGCACCTTCTCCATCCTCTCCCTTTCCACTTGGCTTAGGGCTGCCTCCAGTTCGGAGCGAGTTGTATAGGCCGTGCAGTCCACCAGTATAAAGGGCACTCCCTGATCATCTTCGGCATGAGACTGGTCCTTCAAGTCCGAAGGGATATCCTCCGTGTTAACGGCATTCGATGGACCGGCTTGTTCGGGATCTGGAGAGGTAACAGAGCGACTCTTCTTTTTTTCCTTCATGACGGCTGTGTGAAAATTACAATAAATTTCAGGAATTAAAAAAATGAATTTGACAAGATTTAGGTGGTTTACTTTTATAAATTGCAATCTCAAAATTACTTATTCAATATTTTCTTCATATAAAGGTACAGATTTTCGCCCCGTGTACATCCATATGTGTATTTCAACCAAAATCGCAAGTCAAATCGGCCGCGCCAATCGCATTGTGCTGCATTTGATTGTGGCCAAGTGGGCAAAGCCGTGATTAGGCCAACAAGGGGGAGGCACTCACCTGGTCGCCAGCAAGTCGATGTTGCCGCTCCCACGGTTGTTTCGCTGTTGGCCCGGCAGCAAACACAAATTTAAATCCCTCAAAAGTACTCGCCAAGAAGAACGAAATTGAAAAGGATAAAAGTTCTGCGTGCCCCGGAATCAACAGGGACGAGTCTTCAGCTTTCAGTTCTCAGCTCTCAGCCTTCAGCCCCTGATCCAGCTCCTGCTCCTGGATTTTGCCGCTGCCTCGGCTCCTCGGCTCCTGGGCACTTGTGGCTGCCTCTGGGCCAAATAAAGGATGGGGGCGGCGGACAGGAACACAATCCGTAAACCAAAACTTTATTTTGTGCTGATAAAAACTTAAATGTTGCTGCCGCTGCCACGCAATCGTAAATGTTTGATATCCCCAAAGGTTAACAATTTCCGTTGCTGCTTGGCTCTGCTTTGCTTTGGCCCAAGTTAGTTCTCCTCCCTGTCTTCTTTATTTTGTTTGGCAAGAATTTTGCGGTTGGCCAACCGAACCTCATACATACGAACCTCCCAGCTGGAGTGGGAGTGTCTTTGGGCTGTCTGTTCGACAGCTGGGAATGGCTTTCGCTTGTGTCTGGGATGGGATGGGGTCCGGAATACGGAACACGGTAACGGCGACTGCTAGTTGGGGAAAGGCGTGCTCAGTTCAATTTAGACATCGGTGGGCAGACGGAGGAGGGGGCAGTTAAGGCCTGTGCGACCGGTGGAAATGGGAAGCTACTGTTTGCAAATTTGGATGTTCAAAAGTGGTTTTTCGAAAGACACTGGGTCTGACAAATCAGGCAATGCTTCTTTGTGTCCTAAAAGAGTTAAATCACTTTAACATGGAAAGGGAAGGCTCAATCCTGGAGGTGGAAGAAAAGAATTACAAAGAAAATACTCATCAATAAAATCCTTTTTTTGCCATTAATCCCTAATCCCAATTATTATTTTAAAAAATCCGTTTTTTTGGCCAAAACAAAGCATTAAATGGTCCAAATATGGAATATTATACCTTGTTGAGTTCGTACTTACATTTCCAATCGATTGGCATTCAAATTTGGAAGTTTTATTTTTTGACCATTTTTTACAAAAAATCATGATGTTACCCCTTATAAAAATTTCAAAATTAAGCCAAAAATTGAATTTTAATAAATCTTTACAAATGTGATGTGGGTCGTTAGCTTACGTTATTAGCTGGTCAAAGCAGTTATTCCCATAGCGTTGTCACTCCATTTAACCAAATTACGACAAAAAATAAAACAAAAATGTCCTGATTTTGGATTAAGCACTCAGCTTAAATCAAAAGAATTTACACTAATTTTATTAGTTCATTCAACTAAATTTATGGATATATCTTATCTAAATTAAAATAAATATTTTTTAAAAATTTGCTTTTATTTATTAACGAAATTCTAGTAATGTTGATTTAGAAAACTAATAATGTCAAGGGTAATGTTACAATTTGCAGAGTTTCAATTTAAGAATGAAGCGGTGTCATACCAAGAACTACATTTTTTCATTTGAGCGTGGGTCGCAGAGAACATGAAGTCTTCTTTCTCTTAATATTACGATATTCGGCACCCCGCTCAATGGACTAAAAAGCTCTCTCTGCGGCCCAGTCCTTTTAGGTCCGAGGACTCGGCACGAAGGACGCACGACGATGCATAAACAAATCGAGCTGCTCCTGTCCGTGGCCATTCAGTTGAAATCGTTGCGAGCTGGCGAAAGGACGTGTTTAGCGGTCGTCGGGCAGAAATTCGCAATCCTATCGAGTGGCATTCGGAGCCTCAGGTCGAAGTTCGTGTGTCAGAGTTTGGCCAAGACTGAAAGGCGAAGAAGGCGCGAAAATACATTTGTGGCGAGTGCGATTTTTCCGTGTTTCCTCGGTGTTTTTTCCACCAGCCCCCCCACTAAACGTGTGCGGGCAATTAAAGTTCCGGGCGCCCCACGGACTGATGGTCGCGCAAATGGCCGTTGCAAATGGCATGTTTTCGTGGCCCCGAGTGCATGTCGCAGTATGACACCGAGCGCCAAATGCATGTAAGCCAGCCGAAGAGGGCTTAAAGTGATTTTTGGCCAGCCCCTCTGTTCGCCTCAAAGTGGAATTATCAGCCAGCAAGACGAGCGGCACACGCAAAGCCAGGCTAATGAAGGCCCCATCAAAGGCAAGTGCAAATTTGTACCTGGGGACGGGCAGGAAATCTAATTAAAGACGGAATGGCAAATGCAAAGCATAAAATAATTGCAAATGGAGATGAAACCTGGCGGCAGCACTCGACTTACTTTGGCTTGACAAAAACAAAACCCCAACCACAAAACCGAACGGAATTCACATACATATCAAATTTATGAAAGACAGCCTCACACACACACATTCCCTCGATGTGGCTGAGTGTGAGTGAGTGTCCTGGCCAGGTCCGAAATTTATTTATTTGTTTTCTTTACCGACGAAGCAGAAACGACAGGAAAAAGTACAACTACACCGGCAGCTGAGGGGAAAAGTCTAGTAAAAACATGTGTAGAACAATGGCAAAATGGCACTTTAAGTTGCTGGAATATTTTTACTCATTAAATGGTTGAAAAGTTCATGAAATATTAATTTTAATGCTATTGTTTATTGTCCCAAAAATTTGTATTTATTTCTCAGGCCCCTTTAGTACACCAGTATTAATAATTTTAATTCTTTTGTCTCATCGATAATGTTTTAAGAACAATTTTAAATTCAGAAAATAGGAAATGCAGTACATTTTTGTTTCTGTGCCAAATTAAAGTGATGGCTATTAGTGAACATCCTGGCCAGCCTTGAACAGGATTTGAGCACGGCCCCTGGGCACAGAGGCCCCTGGGTGGTCGCACATTGCGTGTGCCGGAGTTGGGCGCAAACAATGCATATTCTAATATGCTAAATGGTTGCCATTGTAGGCAAACACCCCCTCTGAACCCCCTCCAAAAACCCACCCACGGCGCCCTGTGACCGCAAACTGAAATTATTACCGGGCCGCGCAAACAAAGCACTACGGTTAGGAAAACAATGGCTCAGTGCCGAGCGGGTGAGTCTGGCTCTGGCTCAGTGGAGCTCGGAGTCGTCATAATTTCAATTAAAATTCAATTGAAATTATATGCAAAAACAAACAATGGTGTAAATTGTGGGGCTTGCTGGCGGAGCGCCCATAAAACTCAATTAAATTATGCACTCGGCGATATTTATCAATCTGTGTAGGAGGAGCAGGAGCCCCCCACTATTTTATGTATCTCACCCTTTTTTCCCCTTTCGATTGCTGTATTGATTGGCCGGGGAAAGGTAATCGACATTTCAATAATTCCATAAATAGTTAAGTAACTACCCTCACCCAACTGACCTTATTTTCTCCATTTTCCCATTTACCGGTCTTTTATTTTTTGGTTTGGTTTTTTTTTCAATTTAGTTCACACCACTTGAACGAACTTAAATATTTCTTCACACTTTGCCTTGTCGCCATCGCCTTTTACCGAAAGTTTTCCAATTATATGTCGCCTTTTTTTCGCCAAACAGTTTTTCCTGGCTTCATATTTGCTTTTCCGCCCCGTCCTTTTTTCCCTATTTTCTGCTCTCTCGCCGGAGAAAGTTTTTATCGTGGAGCTGAAAAAATTATGCTGGCATGGCCTTCTCTCATATGATTGGCATCGCGGCGGCCCGAAAGTTTTCCCCTCCGGCAAATTGTTATCATAAGCGAAATCGCAGCGCAACTGACGTTGCCGTGAATTTTCCCGAAATGGAAAATTCAGGGCAAACTACGTAGTTTGAATAAATGTCACTGTCTGGAGTTGGATCGAATGAGAACAGATTTCGGATTTCGGTGCGGGCCAAGTTAAAAGTCAGGTGGAATTTGCATGGGACTTGTTGATATTTTTTTGCGCCGGTGCCAGGCTAACGGCATTTGCATTCGCAACTGTATCCGTATCTGAGTATCTAAATCTCCATCTGTATCTGTATCTGTCTCGGTATCACGGTATATATATCTGTGTTTACTGCCATCCGCATGTTCCAAGATATGGCATACACGTTATTTCACTTTAGTACATTAGGGCAGACTTCCTCCTGCCGGTGCGCTTAATTTCCGGCGCAGTCAACAATACGAATCGCTATCCCCGGAGAGGGAGTTGGATGGCCCCGGGATTAGGGATTGGCCTGCTCCTAGCTCCTTGCTCCTGCCGCTGGCTTTGCTTTCTCGTCATGTCTTCAAGGGAAGCGGTGGGGAAGAAGACAAGACTCAAACTGGGACCACAATTAAAGGGAGCCTTGAATTATGTTGAGTAAGACTACCTTTAGATGCTCCTTTTTAATTTACATCAGGGAAACTTTAACAGAACTATCTGCTCCCTCTCTGCCAACCACATTCATTTGCCACCCCCACTTGTGCCACATGTCGACCCTTTTCGCCTTTGTCCAATTAAGGAGCTTAAGTGGTTTTCTCATAATTAGGTTATCCGGATGGCAGGCGCACTTTTGTCTCCTCAAATATTTATGCTCTCTCCCACTTAATTTATTAAAATGCAATTTAATTATTTCAATATTTATAATACCCCCCGGGCAAACACAAACACTTCCCCCTCCGGGCGGGTCCAATCAATTTGGAGTTCATTCGCTTCACATGTAACATTTATTTTTCGCTTTACGCAGTCAGCAATGGCTTGTGAGTGTGTGGGTGCCCGTGTCCTTGTGCGTATCACTCATACGCACCGGTGCTCGGAGCCTGCAGGTTAATGCCGAGACCTCTGGGGTCCCACATTCGCAGCCAACAAATCTTGCGTATAGCATTTAATTTTTTGACTTCTCTCGCGGCTCACGCGCCAGCATTTGTGGGGGCTCTCTGGTGGCATTTTTCGGGCTGGCAGGAGGCAGGAGGAAGTAGGAAGGAGGAGTTGGAAACCACTCAAGGAGGGGGCCTTCAAGGATCGAGCGTGGGTTTCGTCGCGTCGGGATGCGGTTTCCATTCCCTGGGCCTCGAGGTGCTCAGAGGCTGTAGCCACAATGTTGCCTTGGCAATGCAGGAATTAGTAGTTGGTGAGGAATGCGAGCACTGGGAGAAAACTAAAACAAAAGTTTGAATTTTATTTGACTTTTATTATATTTTTAGAAATATTTAATTTTGTTGTAAAATATATATTCCTCAAAACAGTGCTTAAAAATATTTGAATTGGTTTTTTATGTGCTTAGTAAATGTTATAAGCTTGTATGATATATTTATTTGTGTCTTATAAATGGGATTTTAATATTTTAATGGATTTACTTCAGCATAATAAATTATGCAGCCTTTCTTTCATAGGATCGTTTATTTCCAGAAACCTCTTTCAAAATATTTACTTATGTTCTAGGATATATATTATTCGTAATAAGCTATATAAAATATTTAAATTGATTTTTTTTGTGTTTAGTAGACGTTAAATTATAATAATTATTTACTTATGTCTTAAAAAATGGAGTATAAATTTATTTACTTCTGCATAGTATATGATATACCATATCTTGCTTAGGATTCAGATCGTTTATTTCTAAAAACCACTTTTAAATTTAAAACACTCTTCTTGGGACTCCACTGGGTACCAGATTTAATAATAATTTTCCTTTGTGCATGGCTTAAAGGGGGTGGGCTGACCAAATGGGGCAACTATTTATAGAAGTAGCACTGATGAGCCCCGGCTTATTCGGAACTTGGCACTCTGCTGGGTAACCCGCAAGCCCTTTGGGGAATTCCATTGAATTTGAATTCCGTTTGCTGGTTACTCCTCAAATATTCGCCTCTCAATTTCCATTAGTCTGTCATATTCCGCTCGCTTTCGCTTCGCTCTGTAAATTGCCTTTCACTCCGCTTTTGTGAAATATTAAGTACTTTTTCATTTCCTTTTCCGCGGAGAATCCGAATCCGAATCCCAAAGCCTTTGCCTTTGGTGGCTCTGCCCACGGCTCGATTTCTGTTTGTGGCGCTGCGAGAAACACAGGCAGAGAAACAAAAACAAAATTTGTTTGCCATAAAAAATTGTCGCGAGTTACGCGGCTGGGTGACAAAATGTGGCCGCCCCTTTGTGCCACCAACCTCCCACGCCCACCGCCCACCGACTTTATCCCTTACCCGCACAATTGTGGCACGCCGTGGCTTTCCACTTATTTTCCACGCCGTGCAGCTTTGTATTTTGTATTTTTGTTTGGCTTTCCTTTCTCGCCGCTTTCCTTGTACTGTGCTCATTTATTTTTTATGTGTCTTGCACCTGAAACGACACACATTCAACGCGGTGGATGGAGTGCGGGGGCGGAGTGGGTCTGGCATTAAAAATTTAAGTTTTATGTCAATGAATGTCCTCCGTTCCGGCCTTTGTTTGCCGCTTCGACTTCCTTTATGGCCATTTTTCACGGTGTTTTCCCAGCGATGTTGATTTAATTTAAGCCCCGAGTTAAAGCCGAAATTAACATGCAACTGGCGGAGGGCAAGCGGTAGGCTGCCAAAAAAATAATGGGCCCCATCAAACGTGTCTTCGTGCCGGCTTAGGCAAATGATAATTTATTTATAATAGTTTGAGCCTGAGAGAGCCCCGAGAACCATAAAAAAGAGGGAACCATAAACACTTTTTAGTTGCCCTCAACGCCCCCGCATCTTTTTGTATTCGCTCATAAACTCATTTTATTCCCAGCACGTGATATTTGTCCACATATGCGAAACTTTATTAGTTGAGCACTCAATGAAAAGGCCATCAAAGAAAACACTCGCCAGGGGCTGCCAGCTGCACGGTTTAGGGTTTAGGGGGGGAATAAAATTTACAACATCAGCAAACATTTCCCCAATGAATTTGCATTGTCAATCATGCGCAGCTTATTTATTCGCCTTATTTGCTCTTGTTTTTTCCAGCAGTCGGCAGCTGCACTTTATGAAACATTTTTACGACTCACTCCGCTTTGATCGGAACAAATTCCAACAAAGTTGGAAAAATAAAATGTGCTGCCATCAATTGTCATCGATATCCTAGTCCTAATCTGTCAAGTGGCCTGGGATTTTTCGAGTGCCAGTGTGTGTTTATCCTGCCACAGGCTTAGCCGCAGGAAAGCCACATGAATTTATGGCACGAGATGGCATTTAATATATTTTTCAAAAAGAAGACAGATGCTGAAGTGTCCTGGGGGAGGAGCCTCGCTTGATTTAGTTTATCCGCACAGATTGTTATTTAGTGACTGGCGAATATTGAGCACTTTTCATGCCCCGTTTGGTAGATATATATGAATTAAACAAGAGACCACTATGCTTGCACTGCTTGAGTTCCAGTATGTGACATATATTTTTAATGATCGGTCCGATTTGAAAAATTTATTCTACATTTTGATAGGTATTCTTAAGCACAACCAAATTGCATTTATACTATAATCTTTATAGATGTGGGCGCCAGACACATTTTAAAGTCGTTTAAGGGGATTGTGGGCGTGGGTAAAACTTTATGTGCCAGCACTGCTGATAAAATAATAATTAAATAGATATTACAATTTCGCAAAGTAATCATGATTCCAATTTTAAGCTTCGCTTAATTGTTAATTCTTTAGTTCCGCAAACACCTAATTAAAGTGTCCGATAGATAAAACCCTCTGAGGTTTCGCCGTAATTCCAGCTCGACCACTTAGCTCATACCTAATTAACTGCATTGCCCAACTTATCCGCTCTGGATTTGGCTTCCAGCGCTAATGCAAAATGTATTTTAAATTGGATTAAATGTCAAACATTTTGACTTTGTGCCAACAATAATTTAGCCTGTTGAATTTTAATGCGATTTTTGGTAATGTAACTTTATCCGCCCGTCCAAAGCCAACACACCTGACCTGTCCACCCCCTGCATATAAATATATATATAGTGTATACGAACATACGATGGAGATGTGTGTGCAGTGATAAGTGCGACCCATGTGTCAAATGAAAAATCAATACTATTACAGACACAATGCACATATGGGCACAAACATGTGTACAGAGATGTAAATAGCTGGTTGACATTCTGACATCGGCAAAGCGAACGGGGAGCCTTCAAATGTGCCCCCGACATTATTAGGTCACTTGTGGCTACATTCTGCCATTCTGCCCATGCATATATGCACATGGGGATATGGAAATCTGGCCGGAGGAACAAATTTAATTTGCCTGCCCATCGCCGTTTCGAAATTATAATAATTGCTAAAATAATCGATTTGGGCCGGGGACCTGACATTGGCTAATGCATATTAAATTACCATAATACAAATGATATCCCGGCCACCCACACACGCACTCCCACGCACACACATCGAAACTATATAGAGGTCCTCGAAATATCCTGCAAAAGTTGTGTCAACAATGTGAAAGATAAACAATGCCAGCTCGCACATGTCTGTGTGCCAGGATACACACTCGAGCGAAGGAAACTTGCGACTCAGCTCCTTGCTGTTGTTGTTTCGGGTCTTGTTTCACAATAATAAAGTGCGGCTGCAGCTTTAATAACTTCTGCAGTCAACAAGAGCGACAACAATAACAAACACAGGCCACCGATAGAGACAAAAAATCCAAAGGGGCTGCCGAGGGGCTCGGATGATAAAGAGAAGCTGGCAAAACACACAGAAACTGCGGAGCTGCAGTGGCGAAAGTTCAGCACCGAGTGGAGCTGCATTCTAATATGATGGGACCGCAACTAGAAAAGTTGCCAGCCCAGTGGCGGCGATGTTAGATGAGTGGCTGTGGACGGGGGACTGGCGGGGATCCCGGGGCCAAGGGACAGGACACAATGCCAGGAGACGAATTACATTTGTCGCGCGATGTTTGCACATATTTAAGCAACTTAAGAATTAGCCAACTTGGCTGGAAAATGCAGCGCAAAATGCTGGCAGCCAACGGTTCATCAGCCACACAGAAAGAAAGATGTCGAAGGTCCTAGAACATTCTTTAAAATCTTTTACAAAATAATTTCATTGGTTGTTGAATTACCCAATATGTAATGATTTCCAATTTATATGTGCATGGTCAATTTTAGGTATAATCTCTTTTTCGGAGATTTTCTGACTTCGAAAAATAGAGGATGAAGCAATGTGGCGACTTAAATAACGTGAGTGGGAGCGAGAAGTACAAACTCTTAAATCGAAATAGAGCGAGATAGCACTTAAAGTTACATGAGTGGGATATAAAATTGAGGTGCCCGCATATCAAGTCAAAATTGATACCACATCGATCATCGTTTCATATCAAGTTTTTTTTTGGGTCTAGTAAAATAGTAGGATTTTTTATCAAATGAAGAAAGTACATTTTGTAAATTTTATTTAAATTTTTGAAACATTTTTAAGTAGAATTTTTTAACAATAGATGACTGAAAACCCCTTCATAAGACAAGCAACACTTTAATCTAATAATATCGTAGTGAAAGTGATATTTTTTTGCCGTGGAGCCAGTTGCTCAGTCAGTCAAGCATTCGGGATAACGCTGGAGCAACCCAATTTGAGTTGCCCGCGCTTTGCAATGCAAAATGGCGGCGCTCCGAAAGTTTTTGCTGCATAATCGCAGGCGCAGCACTTCGGGCCAGGCCAAGCAAAACAAAAGTCCTTCGGAGGAGGAAAAGGAGCGAGGGGCGAGGAGCTTAGGGGCGGGGGGAAAGGCGAACAAACTTTGCTGGCACTGCGCATAATGAAGCAACGCAACAGACAAATCCATCTCCGAGTGTGGACAAAAAGTCCGGGCCTGGAATACGGGTTTTGGGGCCGGCTTGGGTTGGTCCGGGCAAAGTTTCTGCTTCTGTTGCCAAATGCGAAAAGAATAAGACGCGACGAGCGTCACAGTTTACTTGGCATTTACATTTCCGCTCTGCCGGCTGCCACCCGAAAGTTGTTTTCCTTCCATCTTTTTTTATGATTATTTCAGCTTCATTTTTCATTAAGAGCCTGGCTGGCAGGCAGCAGGCAGTGCCAAAGCCACAGGACGAGCCGTTGGCCCCCTTGATTTATGCGCATTTCATGAGCACTTCGACGGCTGGTGGTCCTGGAAGGCACGTGTCCTTGGGCTTTGTTTTTTGCTAGACAAATGTCCATTAGCCGAGTGGGAATGTTGGACTCGAAGGCCAGCTAAATGTTTTTCTTCCTTTGGCTTCCTGACTAGGACTAGGCATCATTGTGTCGATATGTTTACGCTGTTCTTTAGAAAGTTTTGCCTTTTTTGATACAGCTCTGATTCGCTTTGCCTATGAATTCTTAATTTGGTTCGATTTTCTAAAGCTTTGCGGCACACACGACCTGACCTATGACCTCAGCTGCGACATTTGGACACCACAGCTGTCGACGCCCACGCCCCTCGCAACGCCCACGCATTAACCTTCGTCCTTTTGCGGGAGTTCGATTTGTAACGTTTATTTATAAGTTTTGTTAGGGCAAATCTATTTCCATGCGAACATCTGACGCGAGCTCTTGTGGCAAAAAATAAATGACAGCCGAATGCTGATGGGAGTGTTATGTAATGAGTTCCCATTTCCATTTCCGTTTCTATTTCGATTGCTAGCCCAGCTATAGCTAACCGGGAAACAATGGGCACAATCAATAAATTGTCCCTGGATTCCGGTCACCGAAATCATTTGCTGATGGCCAAATTGAGGTTACTGTCATTTGCGAAAAGAGAAGCACAGATACACAGATAGCGAAACAATGTCATTTGATTGAGAATTATTCTCCGGCCTGCCTTGTTTGTGCCCTGACCTGATGAGAAATGATAAACCAGAACTAGGACCAGAATCTAGAATCCAGGACAAATTGAAAAGAGCAGTTTATGTGAAAAATGGCCGAGGCATGGCCTTGTCTGAAATTGAGGTC